>JAKSZP010005290.1:0-295507 GCA_022478985.1 Massospora cicadina | reverse complement strand
AGGGGCATTCAGGTCAGTCTATCTACGTTTATGTGCTTTGTTTCCTCTTGGTGATGTTGTTCATGTTGCAGTGTTAAAGTTTAAGAGCCAGCTGTCTAGTCTTACTGTCAGTAATTTCATGTTTTGCATCCACTTTCAAGAAAGCGTATCCTGTAACAAATGTAAAGTTTGTATCATACAAGAAGGGCAGGAACTACACCGCCAGGAGAACAGCTAAGCACTCTTTCTCTATGACGCTATAATTCACTCAGTTCTGGAAAGCTTTTTGCTATAATAAAACAAGGTGGCCAATGCCTTCATTATAAAATTAAAAGTGAATGGTACCTATAGCTATTTCAGAGGCGTCACTAAACAGTCTGAATGGCTCTATATAAACCAGATGACTTAAAATCAATCTTCTCTTCAAACTCCTTTTTGGTCTTAAGACAGTTCTTTTCTATATTATAAATAAGTCACAACGGGAATGGAGCACCTAACCATCCATATCATTAACTGTGTCCTAACCAACATGCTAAAACTCCTTATAGTTCTTTTCTATTTTTTCCCACAAAAGAGGTGTTTTTGCAAGCATACGGTCAAGAGGTTTGGCAAGTTAAGCATAAATTAGGTTAAATTTATAAAAATATCCCATAATTCCTAAAAAGCCTGTATACCTTGAAGGCTTTTTAGCTCAGGCATCTTAAAGATTACTTCAACCTTATCATTAAATGTTTAAATTCCTTTCCACTATATAGCGTGTCCTGAAAACCCACAGCCAAAGGAAAAATCTATATATTGTAGTTTTTTATTTTGATATGGTGCTCTCTCATCCTTTGGCAAACTGACTTATTGTTTTAGATGATTGGTAAAGGATTTATAAAACTTTTGTCATCTTTTTACATGATCACACAGCTGAGTTTGAGATCTTGTATTATGTGTTCCATCGACCATTGGAATGAGGTGGGAGTGATGCATAATCCCTGAAGAAGCTAGGTAGGTTGGAAAAATCCTTCCATGCACACCATCGCGCATTTACTTTATCTTTTGATGATAGATCCATGAGCCAATAATTGTCAGTGAAGAAGATCATGGAGAAGAAATTTACACTGGAAAGTCAGGCCAGAGCATCGTCTATCAGTGGAATTGGATATGTGTCCTTCTTAGTGAGGCTGTTTAACTTATAGTAATCCATCACTATTCTGTGATCACCATTTTTCTTCTTTATCATAACAGTGGGTAGACCATGGACTCCTGGAGGGAACAATTAAGACAGCATTCAATGGTTGTTTGAGTGCTGCTGTCATGTATTGCTCCTCTAATTTGGCTTCTTATATGGCTTCACTGCAATAGGGGTGGAGTCTTGAAAGTTGATCATATTTGTCCACCTTTCATGTGATCATAATTGACATCTAACATGGAGAAAAAACCTGATATTATTTGAGTAATTGATGCACTTTCACAAATTCCTCTTGATTTAACTTATTGGATATTTGGACTGAGAAATTGTGCAGATTTAGATTATCGGTGAAAAGGCCAAAGTCAAGGTGAGTACCAATAAAATGCTTCTTATAAATTCATTAATGGGAAGTAGTTACCTTTCCTAATTTCTTGCTTTTTCTTGACTAGTAGGTCTTGTTGATCAAATTTAAAAGTAGTAGCTCAATAGTGTGCTTATATGCTGCAATGAGGGCTCCTAGTAGAAGATTTGGTTAAACCTACATACTACATTAACATTAGTAATATGTAGCAACCTATTTGGGGATATACTCAGTCCTATTCTGGTAGAAAACTACTTTTTTCTACTGGTTTGATTTTTACCTCCTCAGTAGCATAAAATGGATAGGCTTCTGCTAAATCTAATTAGTTAAGTATCCTGATCATATTTATTCCAGAGGTAGAGTAAAGCAAAGGTAAATGAAGAACAGGGTTTTGCGACCAAACAAGTGTAATCCTTCTTACCAGAGTCTTTATTATCCAGTACAAGCGGAACTTAATAATTGATATCTGATAAATTCTTCTTTCAGATTAATTACACCTTTGTATTTGATCATAAATTACATCATGATTAGTATTTCATATTGTGTATATTTCAGGGCAACCACGGGAGCTAAGAAAACTAACTTGTAAACTCGTATGGCGGGTTTGAGTATGCGCCTATTGCTTTGGTGTTATTTGGACCTGTGGTGCTATACGCTTGAGTGTATCTGAGGTCAAGGGCTATCTTGATCTTCTTGTTGAGTCAGGATAATACAATATTGATAGCTTATCATTTATTTAAGAGAGCTCATAGCTCATACCTTCCAAATTACATTTTACACCTTAGTAATAATTCCTCCAAACTTTGGTAGGAGTTCTAGCACCTCTGTAAGGAGAATCGAGCTTTAACATTCCTGAAAGTCTCTGTATACTTTGAGTTAATCTCCAGTAGACTGCGCTTGCTTGATATGGGGTGTTCTAATAGGGATAGGTGATGATCAGCATTGCTTTCCTTTATCAATTATTTTGGGGCACCTGATAACCTTACTGAGCAAAGTGCCTTAGGAATTGGAGCATTGTCAGTTTTCTGCATTTAAGCAGTTTGGGATTGAAAGATCAGCAGCCTAACCTAAAATAATAACCTGTGTCTTTTAACCCCCTTCATAGTTTTCACTGGATTTATTTTCAATTGATGCGAGATGAGTGAATGGCAAAATTTTGGCTTTCAGTTACTTTGGTTTGGTCAGCTTTAGCAGTACCAGACCCTAAGACGATCTTTCTATTCCCTGATTGGTAAGGTCAAGGTTCTTTTTAAACACATAACCTTAATATGGTCTTTCTGTAGAAGGTACATATCAACTTTTACTCATTCTTAGGTTTTCCTTCCTTCATGGTATAATATTGAGCTTCATGAAGGACTTTTGGGAGGACTCTGGCTTATGTATATCAACAACATCGATCAGGGTTCATTGATGTCTAAGATAGAAATAAAGCTTCATTTTCTAACTTTAAAAGCATGTCTAGGCTAGGGTTACTGTGTAATCTAATAATGACGGCGGCTATGGAATCATTAATGTAAGCATCTTTGAAGTTATCATGTTTGAGCCTTTATATAAAAGCGGTCTGAATAGGGCAAAAGTTTTATTTTAACATAGCGCAATTCTTAGACATGTTTCTTTATACTCAGGCTTTTCTTGGACCTGACTTTTACTGATGAGCGCTTCCTCTACTTCTCTCCAGGCATTCAAGGCGTCCAAGTTAGGTATCATAACTTCTTATGCCATAAGTCTTAACAAGGTGAGTTATGCTTACCCTTTAAATGATAAGTCACTCCTTGCATCGTGGCTTCATGGATGTTGATAAAAAAGCATACTCACTGTATCAGGTATAAAATTGTCTTATAAGTAGGCTTAAAGGTATTGGCCTCCAATCATGCAACAAGGGTATTCCAAGAGCTCATAATCAGTAAAGTTTGGTTGATCGTTGCTTTGTTCAACTTCTTTATTGAGTCAACATAATTGATCCTACAGAGAGGTGTTGCTCCAATTCCTCTATGTTAAGTCTCGGTGTAACATCTAGCAGATGAATTCTTATTTTAAGGCGACTTTTTTATACTCTAAACTCTTAATGCAAATGTCCTGATCATGCGTTTTGAAAAATGGATGAGTGGTAAATTTGCAAAAAGCTTATTCTCATCCTCTAATACCCCAATGCGCCAATTCAAGTCTTCCTTTATCTCTTTACACTCAGCGCTCTAAGGAAACTTGTTGGTCTTGGCTTTTAGATATTCTGGAAGATTGTTACAGCATAAGGGCAGTTTCGTTGAGGCAATGGTAGACTTGGTTAACATCTCTGACTGGGTAACTTGCCTCTCAAGTCATTCTCAAGATTGTTATGCTTTTTGTAATGGAATGATTATACTTCTGAGTTGCATGGGATGCCAATACTGCTCAATATGTGCCACTCTGGAAAATGATATCTTAAGTGAATGATGTGGTCTCAAAGGTTTGATGAGTCTCTGACTCATCAATTTGTAAAAAGGCTATCTCTAGCCATGCTTTGAGGATCTTTATTTGTTCTTCCTCCTGATGATGGCTAGTAGAAACTTGAAATACCATTTCGCTATGGTCTTTTCCAGTTTGTCTTTATAGCTTTATCATATAGGCTTTGAGCAATCGTTTGGTATTTTTTCAGTTCAGATATGTCCTTTAAGAAGAGCTTCATAGCATCCTCAACTTACTTAATAACAGCAAATCATTAGTCCCCATTTTTAAGGAGTTGAATGATGTAGGCAAAGATCAATACAATCGAACAGTGGACACCCCTATACTTTGTGATGCTATTTTATATACCTGTTTGCAGGCCATTTTTAAGGCCTTGCGTATTAATATGATGGTGGAGTTACTAATTATGGACTCCAGAAAATGCACTATATGATAGAGCGCGGGGTTTATAAATCTAAGGATATAGTAAATAGATTTTTATGTGATCTTAGCCTCTGAGTGAGCACTGGTTTCATTTAGGTTCATGAGAGTGCTGCCCATGGGGGATGCCCTTTTGCAGCTGAATCTGCCTTCTGGGTTAAGGACCTTACGAAGTAAGTCTCAAACTCCTTCATTGGAAATCCATGTTAGACAACAAGATTTAAAAATATTTATAGGAATTGCTTGAGTCCCTAAAATATAACCATGGGCGGACTTTAAATTTGGTCATATTTTTTACATTTTCCATTATGCACCCAGCGGGTAACACTATCACTGGGGTTATCTTCAATGGTGCGATCTGTTAGGTTTATGTATCATACGTTGGTTAAACCCCTGTAATGAGCACCAGCTTGTTGAGTTCTCAGATTTTGAGCTGATGGTAAATGCCCAAGAAGTCCGAAAATCAATACATAAAGCTTCCAAGAATCACAATAAGTGATATTATTTTAAAGGGTGCCAAGTCACACTTATGTTCTATCAGCTAGAGTATCCATCATATCTCAACTATAGCTAAATTGGACTTATTGTAGTCAAGTACAAAAACAAGATATATAATTAGTGACCTCCTCATATTTTAGTATGGAATAGGGGCATTTATATATCACATTCAACAATATAAGCCCCAAAAAAGAAAAAAATAATAAATTAATAAGGAGGGGATTCTGGATGGGAGGCTCTTGATCAGGCGATTCATTCCAGATTGTATAATGCCTTTGTAGCATATTTTTATTTTAAAATATAATATGTTATATGTTTAAGTCAGATGAGCCTTGGTGTCACTTAGGTCAATTTTTGTTCAGATTCTTAATTCTTACCCATTTTCAGGTTCATCTTAATTGAATGCCTTGTGTGTCACCTTGAGTAATTTTCACCTAACCTTTTGATAATCATATATTTCGATTAGTCAAGTTTTCGACTTGGAGTATTTTAGGATTAATTGATTCAATGAAATATCCTTGTATTGGTTTAAAAATTATTGAATACCTATTTTTTGTGTGATTAAGCATAATCTTTTACACTTTCACTGGTCTAGGCACCAATTTAGTTGTGGGAGTCAAATTGTTGATATTCTTCCCATCATGTCCAATATCCTGATATCTGAAGCTCTCACTTGACTAAACATATAAGTATAAATTGACTGGGGGTTGAATAGTAACGATAATGAAAAGGCCACTAGGCCAGGTAAAATATAAACAAAATCAACTATTTAGTCCTTTTTTTATGCACTGAATAAGTGTAGTTTTTTAAAGACCTTACCTTTTTTATTTGTGAGAAAAACAGCATTAGAGAAGGCAATGGGATCCGTTATTGATCAGCGGAATAGTGGAAGGATTTTATTATATAATCTGTCAGGTATTTGTAAAGTATTATCTGTTCTGATGAAAGCTTGGTAGCCCAATTTATTAGTACAGTAGCATCCAACCTGGAGGGTAATTCTGTTGTATTTTAAAATACGGTAAGGTAAAGTTAGAATTTGTTAACCTTTATGATATTAAATGAAAAAAATCTTTCACTAGATTCATCAAAATAAAATTATTGAGATGAGAAATCAAACATTAAAAAATAGAACTAATTTTTGGTAACACTGAAGCCATAGGTGCACACTATTCACGTTGTCAAATAGTATATGGTACAAACCTAACGGGAAATCCATAGTCAATAAAGTGTCAGTAGATTAACATCAGTGGTTTCAGCAAAAAGCACAGCAATTGAGCTCACCAGGCCACATTCCTCATCTGTGCTTCTTTGGTAAAATACAGTTGAAATTATTGTCCCCCTTCATCCAAAGTATTGCTTTCAAAATTAGCTTTAAGCCCATGTTTCCTCAAAAAAGGTACTGATAAGCAACACATATTTGATATAAGTTAAACAATGTCAGGAACAGACAACCCTTTTGTACCATCCCCAGAAAGAGTTATACGCTCTTAATGAAGTAATGGCACTAGGTCCTATAGTGCCATAGTTTTTGCATTAGGAAATATTGGGTACAGTCTCAAGTAGTTCATCAATGTTTAAAAAAAGTATGTTAATGGGTACCTTGCTGTCCAAGTTTGCCAGCACTGGTAAGATTTAAACAATGTTATCAAAATAAGTATATTTGGTATTATTTGCGCCAAAAAGTTTATGAATGCAAGAATATCTGCTTGACTTGGGTAATTAGGTAAATTGCTGTTAATCTCTGGCCTCAGAGGCATAGAAAATCCATTTGTTATATTCTTATTGGAAATTCCACCATCAAGGCAGCGTTCTATTGGATTTAGACCATTAACTGGCATTCTTATGATATCAGCGGAAGTATATACCCCGTTTATACTCTGAAATTTTTCAAATGTTGTCTAAGGGTTGAAGTTGAATAATTAATACCAAGTTTCTTCTTAGAAGGTTTGGTAGTTGAAGTGCTGAAAGTAAGGATGCAGCGGCGGAGGTAATTTAACATTATGGTAATTGTTTTATTAAATTTTAAGATGTGTATCAAGGCCTAACAAAACTCCTTGTGAGGCTTTCAAGAATAGCGGAAAGTGATCTGAATGTCTAATTACTTATAATCATGGCCCATATAATACCTGAGACTCATAGTAAAGACAATCAGTAAAGGCTAAAATTTATTTTCAGATTATAAAGATATATAAAGAAATGCAGTTTTCTCCCTATCATCAATTTCCCCACAAGCCTTCTCTTTAATGGTGTTCACATATTAAGGTAAGACATACCAACTCACATATATTTGGCATTACCAACTCTTGGCTATAAGCGTCCATTAGATTCAATGTCTCTAATTGTGCTTGGTCATTAGTGTTTCCCATGGTATTTTCATACAAACATATATAGGTTGAATAATTCCATGTCTATCAAGTTTAGCAGGTTGACATGGTTACATGATCGCACTGAGGTGATCTTTTTTGAGTGATTAATACTGGCCTTGCGAGGGGTGGAACTAACAGAGGTAGAGGCTGCCATAGCAGGGTTAGCATTAGTAGATCTAGGAATAGCGAGTGATAGGGGTAAAAAATTGATCTGTTATGCAAGCTGTCCCTAACTACCTCCATTTAGCTAGAAGTAGAATTTTAGCAATTATCTTGGCTATGCACTTGTCTAACCTTATAAGTAGCTTTATAATGTCTCAACAGTGTTGCTTTACTATGGTAGTGAAGTGACGCAATTCCGCCTTGAGTTTTTAATCAGACTTTTCCATGTTACTTCATAGACTTAACCAACCAATAATTTAAGTCCCATATTTCTTGACATTGGATTGGACCAGGATAAGTAAAGTTTTTAACTACTGATATAGAGTTAAATGCAGTTCTCTCTTCCATTTATAATTTAAATTCAACAAGGCGGCCTGAGGTTGTAAAAGTATTTAACTCATTCATTAGATATGTCAGATCCTATTGAAGTAAAGCATAGTCAAGTAGATCGGTGATGCTAGAACTTAACTGAGCCTCATTATAGTCAAGTTAATCATAAGAATATATATGGCTGGTCATCCTAACAATTTGTCATCAGAGTATGACATCTTAAAACTTTTAACAGATAACAAAGTACCAATAGTACCCCCATAATGAGCATCAAATGTTATAATTGGTGCTTAGGGGTTGATATACAACTGCAGAGATTAGTTTACTTCTAAACTAAAACAAAGGTAACTGTATGATGACAGTAACATTAAAAAATTGATAAACATTATAATCCTTTATTATTTAGCAGCTTTAATCTGTTAACTAAAAAAATCCTCTCACAAATGCCACTCACATCATAATAACTTAATAGAAGAATACTGGGCAGCGCATAATTAATTCCTAGAAAGTAGTAGAAACCATTGGTTTAAAAACTTTGGGTATAAAAAACCTTGACTATTGTTTTTATACCAGCATGGGGGCAAGTAAAAGAATACAATATTAAAAAAGTGTCATTTGATTACACTACCATAAAGCTTAATAAATTGACAATATATGATTCATGTGATATTGCTGGAGGTGTGGAAAAAAATGAAACCATGATATATATTTTTATCATGGCCCAAGTAAAAAATGATAGTACCATAGTACCATAGTCATTTCAATTTTTATATATTAACTTATTTGTGGAGGCAAGGTAATCCTAAGATAATTAATTTAATAGACTTCCTTATAGCCATCTAGTACTAAAAAAATAGACTTCCTTAAAAACATGGGCATGGGGGCATGTTAATCCATCATAAGCTAATTTAACATCTCTGCTTGGCGTAACTTTCTGAGCAATTTAATTTTGGTAAATTAATAGCAAACACTTAATTGCACACTGAAGTCTTGCTCTGATGTCATTGGATCCCCCACCAACTGTCCCAGCGTGGGGCAACAGCAAAACTCCCCCTCTCATTTTCCATCTGACAGGAAAATGCGCTCATACTGGCTCGCCCAGTCATTCCAAACCCTTGGACAATTCGTCCCTCCCAAGGATCTCAATGCCCATCTCACCCAAACCCAAGTGGTGCCCCGCTGCCCCCTGGTGCTCCCCTGGAGCAATATGCATTTTGGCCTTAGGGTCAAATATGGGAAATTCTTCCCCTACAATGACCAAGCCATTGTCAAAATGGCTCAGGCGGTAAGACACCAGCCTGTTTATAGACTTCTGCCCCTATAAGAGGTACTTTGACTTCAGCTTCCCCTGTGAAGCCAATGCAGCCACTGTGGCAACGGTGCTATTAATTTTTAATAATATTCCCCTCCCAACAACTTGGACCCAGCTCCCAACGGACACCACCTTGGTGGTCCAGTTTGCTGGTTTGCCCACCCACCTCCCCCCCCCCCGAAGTGCTCCACTAGGAGCTGATGGAAGGTTTGGCAGCCTACAGCACCAACCCCATCTTGTAATTTGTGGTCCCAAATGGGGCCACACGCCTCACTGGGCCTTGGGCATATGCCCAATCAGCCCTGAATTTACAAAAATTTCTCTAGCAATTCCCCCTTGTGCCACCACCCCATCTGCCCCCAACCATCCGTTCTGGGCCCGCGTTGAGGGTGGATGGACAATTTTTCCATCCTGTTTCGAGTTAGACCACTCAAAATGTAAATGCCCATACTCAGAAACTTCCACTGATGCCAAAAGTTTGCCCGACGCCCACCAATCCACTGCCCACCCTGCACCAACTTTGAAATGGGGTACAATCCTACCTTCCCCTCCTCCAATGCCTGATGCTGCAGCTGCACCTGCAGCCACCAATCAGCACCCACCTTGCCCCAATGCCACAAATAATTTATCCAACCAAACAACAGATTGGATCCCAGTTCAATCCCATGCATCTGTAAATGAATCAAACAAACCTCAACTGTATGCTGATTCCCCAATCCAATTCAACCAAAATCCTTAGGAATTATTGGATGAATTCGATAAATCAGTAACGTCATTGAATAACCAAAACTGCAACTTAAGCAGCTCTGTAATGCAGAATGGGATGCAAAATTCCCACCTCAGAAGTATGTCCCACAACCTAACGCCAAACCATTTGACGGCGACCACCAGCTTGCAGTAAAAGCAGCCGCCACACCAGATTGCCATCCACTTTGCAAAGTTGCCGCCAAATCTGTGGCTGCACTCACAGGAGGAATTCTACCTTCTGTCATCCCCATAAATCTTACTCCCCAAAGTAAGATTAACATGAAAACTTTACACAAAAACGTCACTGAAGCCATTCAGAACGTGGTAACAGTAGCACAGAATCTGAAAGCAAAAATAACCTGAACTAACATTGCCATGTTCATTAAATTCTCAGAAGCCCGCCTCAAAGCTGAAGATGCTTTGGGCAGATACATCATTGGTATAATGATGTCTGGCAACTATTTGGAAGTTCCAGTCATCAAGGATATTAACCCCATGCCGCCTATGCCCCCACACCCTTACTATCTGCCTTAACACGCACCCTACTCTGGAATGAGATGGATGTGGCCAAAGATGAGCCCCCCAATCCCCCCTCCCCGCGCACCATGGAGGGATAGCAGTATTCGCTGCCCACCTGCTTGGATATCTTGTTAGGTATGATTCAATTGATCCATCCATTTTGGGCGTTTCATTTGTATCGTTATTTATATTTTATTATGATTTTAGTTTTTGTTTGGTAATGTCTGTCCCCTGGTCAGCTTACCTCAGTTAAATAAAAGCTAATATAACATATTGGAATCAGTTCTAAGGCTTAAAGAACAACCTTTTCTAAATTAAGAAATTAAATAAAAAAGAATAAATATTAATTAAATGGTTGCTCAGACAAAATTGCAACAGCACTGCTTGTCCTAAAGGGACCCCAGCTAGTAAGCCTCTTGACACAAGGACTGCGTGATGCATGGACCTCTAGGAGATTGTGGGCTCATAGGCCACCAGGCTTAAGATGGCCACTAGGGCCATTTGGATTGATAGAGGTTTCTAAGCCTCAAAGAGGGAGTTATGCCTCCCAAGCTCTCAGGCCTACTTGGTTTTCCTGTACCTGCTTTAACTGTATAAGAATTTGACGCTTAATAGTTCTAATTGAATGATATCCAGGACTAAGACGCTTAACTAGAAACCCAATTGCAGCTGTAGCTCATGGCTGTGGCATAAATCATAATTGAAGACCTCTCAAACCTATGGGTTGGGACCATCTAGTACTAAAAAAAAGACCTCTCAAACCTAACTATATTCCCTTAAAGCCTTCACATAAGGGCTCATTTTCTGTCAGTAGATTCTCAAATGTATGGTGCTAGATTCAACCCCATTTAGGCCAGCTTATCTAACTTATGAGTCAAGTTAAGAAAATATAGGAGGAATAACTTTCCACTAAAACAGTTGTAAATACCAGAAGTTGGATTAAAGCTGTTATAGAGCAACATGAACAGAAGGATAACTTTACCATAGTAATGTGATATTACATGAAGCTGAAGAATGAAATGAGCAATTTGAGGGATCAATTGCCCAAATGCATCCTACTGAATACAGTGATATCAATCCTCAAATTCAGCATCTCCTGAATCAATTGTGTTAAGCAATTTGTCTACTCCTATTTCTAATAACTTTAATCCTCATTTCCGGAAAAATCCTGGTGAAGGTAGTATTGCCTCCATCCTATATGTCTACCAAAGTGCCATGGAAGAAGCTACCATTTTGAATGAGAGTTAAACACCTTCCTACCTATCTGAGCTGTATCACCCATGAATTCATAGTCCCCCACTTGAAGATTAGTCAAACCTGAAGCCAATCTAAGACTGCCTTGATAAAGGTGCTTGTGTGCTTTAGACCATATACTCTCAGAAACAAGCCTTCATTTGTATTTTCAACAAACATGAAAGTACACCCTGTAATTTCTCCAATTGATTCTGCTATGAGGCCAAGACCTTAGTGTATTGAGACTGCATATCACTTGACGTTATTTTGGCTGTCATATTAGCCTTTGCATCTCACCAGTACTTACAGTTAGATACCAGCGCCATCAAGAGAAAAATTCACTAGTATCCTGAACATCAAGGAGGGCTTCACTGAGATACCATCCAGTCTACTTAAGGAGGCTTCCAAGCCTAGCTGCTCTCCCATCTGAAAACCTCAAGTCACACTCTTAAGAAGAAGGGAATATTAAAGAAGAGTATACAATGTGTATACTGAGGAGATGTTGGCTTTTACCTAAGAATCCTACAAGAGAATCTCAGATGAGGTGGTAAGAGTCTCATCAACATGAAGGGTTAAGCTCTTCATGCTAAAAATCACCCTACGCCTCAAGAACCTACCTCTTGATGAAATTACATCTGGTGCCCCCTCTACCAGCGATTTTGATAATATTTCAGCTAAAGTAAAGACTATGATTTAGATTACTCTTGTTCCCATTGTGCTCTCCATTTTTTACTTTACCACTCCAATTTTCCCTAAGTCACCATAAAGGAGGTAATATTTTTTCAATTTAAAAGTCCAATTGATTGGTGACACAGGCTCTCACCTAAATGTTATATCCTCCAAGCTGATCACTTGAGTCTAAGCTTCATTTGACTTTGAACAAATGTTGAGTATGTAACCACTTGTCTACAATGCACCAGTTCACTTGGCACTTATTTGCCCTTTCCCATTTAGTTTAGGAATCTTCCTACAAGGACCTTGCTGCGGTTCTTAAAACCAAAAAAATGATTTATTAATAGAACTCAATTTTATTTGAAAATTCTGGGAAATCAGTATATCTGAATCCTATTTTGCACTCATTGGGTTACAGGTTCAACTTATTTTCTAAACACTTGTCTTTAAGAAAAAAGAATTAATAAACAATATAACTTTCTAGAAGACAACTAAGATTCATATCAGATGGAGTACCATATAGTATGATCTTTTTTAAATCCTCCTTTATCCGCCAAAGCTCATGAAGGAATTCATCTATTTTACATCTTAGGTTTTAGTACCTGATCAGGTGTAAATTATTGTATATACACAAATTCAAGTACATATTTACCCAGAATACATATATAAAATAGTGGAATAGATAATCTGTCCGTCAAGTTGATACTGCCATATCCAGGAATCTTAACCTAACCTATCAGGGACCATCTCAGTTTATAAAAGCTGATTTACAATTTCTCATGGAAAAGGAAAAGTTTGTTATGCTTATATTTGGCTGCTATATATTGAAGAGTTATATAATGTGCAATTTTTACCACACAGTAGTTTAGGATAGAAAACACTTCTACTATAGCCACCATCAGATATAATATTAACTTAAGATCTTTCTGAAGCTTAATAAAATGCTGCTGGTAAAGATTTCTAGCTAAATATTCTGAAATCTCTTCCTCTGGACTCTACGACTTTGAGAAAATTAATCGAGTAACTCATTAAGAATTACAAATGATTTCGCGCTTATATGGAACAAGATCTGTAAAAAAGTTAATGTAAATTGAGTACAAGAAGAAGTCATGTTAAAATCACTTATGGAAGCTGGTCTGTTGAGGCCCTTTAGAGATCTTGGGACTCGCCCCTGACCCTGTTGGAGAAAAAGGATGGGACCCATTACATGGTGATGCATTAATATAAATTGTACTCAATCATACGAAAAGACAGCTACCCCTTATCATGGATTGATAATTCCCTTCAGATTCTTGCCGGTTTTCTGCACTTATCAGAGATGGATTTAACCACAAATATTGGCAATTAAACCTAACCTAAGAAGAATAACTTAATTGGGCTCTCATCACAAAAAAGGTAATGTTTGAGCTTACCTAAATTCAGCAACGACTATGCAATGCCCCTGCTACATTTTAGTGAGACATGGATGGCATCCAAGTAATTTTATATTTGTCATGCATCATAGACTTTTAAAAAATCAAAAGCTTTTAACCTTTTTTGGCTCACATCCCAAATCTTTATGCAAATTCTTCAAGCGTTTATTAAAAGCCTCTTTGGAATTTAAGCCTTCCAATACCACTTTTTCATTAAAGAGTTGAAGTTTATATACCACAAGTTAATAGAGGGTATCTAGCCATTGTCAGACAAAGTCACGGCCATATATGAGAGCTCCCCACAAAGAAGTCTGAGAGACGTTCAGGTTTTATTGAGATGGTGGGGTACTACACTCACTTTAGTCACCATCTTTACTGATCTTGCAGAATTTATAGTTTGACTATTAAAAAGAAGATTCCTTTTCACTGGAATTTATTGCAATAGTAATCATTTGATGCGTTAAAGTTGTAATTGACTAAAACTTCTGTGCTGATGCACCCCAAATTTCATAAATCTTTCTTTCTCATTACCAACGCCAGCAATAATGCAGTCAATGCATATTAGTACAACGAAAAAATATCTAAATAAGCCATCATATTTCATGCATTAGCAAATTACAGGATAAAGCAGCACAAATTTATAGAATTACCAGAATGTGGGTGTTAGCCTGTGATTTCTGCCATTAAGAATTTTTGTACAACTTTATGGATTGCACTTAATGGTAAAAACAGATAATGCCTCCCTCCACAGGCTGCAACAGATGAGTGACCTTAATGGCCACCTAGACTGGTGGGCTCTACAATTACAAAAGTACAATTTCTTGATTGTACATTGGTCAGGCGCAGTATACAAAAATTCTAAAAATCTCTCCCAATTGCTGGTCCTGTATGTTTTTATCCCAAAAGAGGAATGCTTATATAAACTCATCTGGTGTTCTTATTTGTGGCCACAAGAAACCACAGAATGCGGAGTGAGCTCAATCAGAGAGTGATTAATGCATATATAATTGATGGTATGCTATATATATTAGTAAAAAAAATTGCTTCTTTATTTTTGTCCCCCTGATTGAACCATTATTGTTATGTAAGGTCATACTATCACTGGACATGGGGCATTATAATAAACCACAATTAGTCAAAGTCTCAATACTTATGGGATGACTTTCCTGATTCAATTCTTAATGTTTTAAATACTTGTATATTGGGTAATGTTGCAATTTGTTTATCCAACCATTTTAGTTTTATTCTCTTAATCATGTTTATTCTATAATTTTTTGGCAGTAGATGGTCACAACCTAAAAAGGGAATACGCTAATATTTAATTAATCACACCTGAGCCTCTAAGTTCGTGAGGCAAAGGCAGGAGTAAGTGGTGGTGTCAAGAAAGGGTGAAAGCTTTTCCAGAGACAGGTGTCCGCTTAAACTGACCTATTAGCCCATGGCGACATAGTAAATACCCTTAAAGCCATCTCAATGAACCTGAAAGTGGGTGTCATATGGGGCAGCATCCACAGAGTGGAGTCAAAAGCAGCGCGAAGATATGAATTATAAATAGTTTATGTTACTACACCAAATTCCAGTACCCTTAATGATTGGGAGCTATTGGGAAGTATAAGGTTAAACATGAAATCCTGAACAGGATGTGCTACTCAGGGTTCTGCACGCAGGAGTTTGTGGACCTTGCTCTAGAAAGTGGCTATGAGGAGCAAGTAAAGAAGCATTGGAGGTGGGTGTCTGTCAGCTCTGCACATTATGAGCAACTCTTGTGCTGTAAGGTGGGACCAGTTCAATCCTCTGTCCTGTATGAGCAGTGTAGTTCATGCCACAGTATATCTGACATTTTTTCTGAGAGAACAAGATGGGTTAATTTCTTCCAGAGTGCTTGGGATCACATTCCACAGCGGGGGTAAAATTTCAAGGAGATGAAGCCGCATTGGGGTCTGTCCAAAGAGTGGCGGAGGGAGATAACAATCCTCCCATAGTGTACCAGAAGGTGACGATGTGAGCTGATCCCAGGGCCACTCCTTTTATAAAGGAAGGCTTGGTACACCCATACTCCTTCCCTCTAAAGTGCAAGGAGAGCTTTGTTCCAGTAAAATCATAATGAGAGCTTGAGGCGGTGGCCTGTATGGTTTGTTAGCCATTCTCCCACAGCTGTTGGTGAGGTTTGTGGGTGCCCTAAAGAGGCCGCTAAATCTTGGTGTAAGGCTGGAGCCCATTGTAGCACTGGAGCCATATCCCAGCAAATGATGAGCTAAAGGAACACCATCAGTATTAAAGTGGCATGAGACCTAGTGTCCAAGATGGCCTAGGCCCCTTCACTGCGGGATCAGGATAATGTGTTCAGAGCTATGGGTGGGTGGTTGGATCCCCATATCTAACAGAAAAGTATCACATTCAACCCCATGTAGAAATTGTCTTTAAAGGGGCAGAAATAAGCAGGGAACCATAGCTTTGATAGAAGAAAAACATTCGCCATCAGGGCGCGTCCCTGGGGGGTGATACGCCGGCAGCTCCAGCTAGCTCTTGAGAGCTTATTGCATTAAACAAGCAGTCCTCATTATCCTTTGTTTGCGACCACTATTAGTGTGGTGAGGATACCTAGATGCTAAAAGGTGTCCTGGGTAGGTTCCAAATCAAAAGGTGGAGGAAATAATGGGGCACCAACAATCACTATGATGGTTTAGAAGTGTTGACTTTAACATAGAACGACTTTTTTAGAAATCCTGGGTCTCCATGGCCAGGTCTAGGTCTTTCTTACATCCAACTACCACTGCTGTGTCATCATCAAAGGCTATGATGTGGGTGGGGGTGTTATAATTTTGGCAGAATCAATGAGATACGTTAAAGGATTTTTGCACAGGGTTAAGCCCACTGAGCAATAGGACCGATGATATGATGATAGTTGTCCTCAAAACAAAGTTATAATCTTTTTATTAATATGGAGCAACTTCCCCAAAGACATTCTTTATTTAAATTAATAGATATACACAGTGGGCCTTGCTGTTTTACTCAATTTAAACTACTAACAACCTTCCTCCTTCAAGCATCTCATCTCACTGACATCTCAGCAACTTCAGTCGATACTGACAATTCTGATTAGTAATTTGTTCCACCGCATCTCATTGATTCCAGCAAAAACCATCATTTATTGGATAAACATTTGCTTAATTTGAGGCGATCCACTTAACATCCGTTGTACATCACCATCTCATTAATTTTCATTCATCAACATCACCTTATCTCCTGATCTGGAGGCATATCAATATACCTTTCCAACCCAATATCATCTCATCATATGGCGCTCAAGTAATTGTACTCATACTCAGGCTCAGTGGATTCTACCCATTCTGGTTAACAACTTAAGGCTTATCGTCCAGTCATATAAGAAACATAACATTACCCCCTTGAGCGGACAATAAGGCTCTTATTGCTTATAAGCCCAGAGGAACTTTGCATGTACTTGGTTAATAATCTGATTGCTCGCAGGGTCCTTGATAGTATAAGCATCCACACCAGTTTTCTCAATTATTTCAGATGGCCCTTTCCAGATGCTGGCCAATTTATGCCTTTACCCAAACACAAGTTGATAATAAAATAGAACCAGGTCACCATCTTTGAACTGAGTTATCACCTTATGCCATACCTAATTGGCAGCATGGTTCTCCATCTTTTTTTTACTAGCACTAGTGGTGCCCAACCCAAAAGGGGAAGCCGCCACACATCTTTATTTGCAAATGAGCCAAACAAAGGGATTATTAGAAATAATAAATAACCAATATGGCACCTCAGCTAACAGCCTAGGAAACCATATCAGAAGGTGAGGAAGCTTTGGGAAAACATTTTTCAGGTGCCCGCTTTAGCTGGTGGACCATGGCGGACAACATTGGGATAGGAGCATCAGCAACATGTGGCATAAGGGGATATAATTGCGGGTTTTCTTTGTTAATGAGGCTGGCAGTGTCCATTGCCTCAACGTATTGAGCAATTTGATGATCATCAAAAGTGATGAGAGCTATCACACAAGTGAAAGTCTTAATGCGCTGGAGAGTTTGGGGATTATAGGGATCGAAAAGAGAAGTTTTTACCACATCTATGCAAGTTCAGCTCAAACCAAAAGTGAGCTCCTCAATTTCATATTTTTCATCTTCATCATAATTGGAGGGGAAATTTGGGATAGGAATACCATCAACTAGGGGTTCCATAACCCCATGGAAATTCTGGCAGAGGAGGGTGTAGGCGTAGGAAGTTGCAATTTCCTCTGCTATTTTATTTATATTTTTATAATTTTGGAAGCCGTTTTTAAAGCAAAAATGGCAGGGGCGCAAATTGGGAGTAATAAGTTAAAAACTCCTCCAATGCAAAATTCTGGATTGACATTGAACAGCTGGTTGCTTTTATGGATTTAACCGAAACACTCAAATTGATTAAGCTTGACCAGTGCTGGCCCAGCCACAGGAGTTGGTGCAGTGGCGGAACCTGATTGGCTATGACAGTCAACCATGGCAGCTCAGCCAAAACTATTTCAGTTATCAACCCAGGACTCTTTAACTCAGTCAAATTATTTAAATCTTAATAAAATTAAACTTTTGATTGGCTGCTACTTTCAAAGCAGCACCAGAATTTCCCAAGGTTGGGAGTGGAGGATCATGCCCCTTCCAAGTATTTGGGCATGGCTGCAGTTGGGCCCAGTCTGGTTCTTTATTTTCTTGGATAATCTGAACGAATATGCTACAATTTGCAGCTTAATAAGCTTATTTGTTAGGTTAGTCAAGTAGTGTTGAGGATCCATTCCACCGGTATCTTCCACACAGGCATAGAGAAGAGTGGGTAGAGCAAAGCTGCCCATATAATAACTGGAAGGTAATCTTCCCTATTGCTTAGTGGTAACTGATGTTTTTGTAGGCAAAGACAGCGGTGGAAAGGAGGGTACTCCAATCATAGGGTCTATCTGTTACCAGCTTCCAGAGTATATTCACCAGTTTCCCGTTGACCTGTTCAACCATACCATTAGATTCTGGGTGATAAGAGTTAGTCAGAACCCCATGTATGGACATAAGTTCATTAAGCTTGGGTAAAATGTGGGAGGTAAAGTTTGTCACATTATCAGTAAGGATGAACTGAGGACAACCAGGTTGCTGGTTATACACTCCATTACAAACTTAACCACAGTGACTGCCCCCAAATCACGTATTTTTCATGCCTGAACCCACCTGTAAGTGGTCAATCACCACCAGAATATACTTGGACCAGTTTGCTATAGTTGGCAGAGGCCCCACCACATTATAATAGCCCTATGCCAAGCAAACTGCAGCTTCACTAACTGGTATAAAGTATTATTGTAGAATAGCTTCTCCATTTGACACTGGAGGAAACAGGAGATCGTTTTAAATTTATTGTGGGGAAGGCTGACCATGGGATGGACACTTCCAAATATGACTCAGAAGAGACAAAACTTAGTACCAGGGAAGGCACCCCAGAGAAGCGATGCTATCTCTTGTTGCCAGCGGGAACGCCACTTATGGGGAGGGGGAGGGAACGTGTGAAGGGGCCGTAGCCACAATTGAACACGTGTGGAGAAAGGGTCTGATTTGATGAACCAGACTGGGAACCAGGAGGAGACCAGCTGTCAGCGACGCGGTGGGAGGTATCCAAACATCCACGCTTGAAAGTGGTCCACCAAATGAGACCAGAAATGTGGATCACTTCTGGGAGGGTGGGGGTGGAGCCTGCGATGGCATCCAAGACAATCGTGTGAATGGCCCACATGGCGATTGCAACCACCAAAGCATGGAGGGAGGGTGGAAGGGAGGAGGCCATTGATAGAGCAAACATATCTCTTGACAGGCTAAAGGGATGCGTTTGATCCTGGCCCAGCAGACGTTGAACTTCGCGCTATATCACTTTAGAGGTAGGGCACTTCTCCAGGCGGTGGAACAGCGTTCCATACTGGCCACACACGACACAGGATGAGTGTAAAGCGTTAGAGCGCTCAGCTGTAAAATACACCCGCCTCAGGCAGCGCCACACATGGGAGCGGACTTGAGGCTGCAACAGAGGATGGTGTGCATATTTCCAGATAGTTTTTTTTGGGTCTCAATGGAGTAAGGGATGTCCATCATGTCCAGGTAATAAACCCTGGATAGGACATGGGGCCGTGTGGGGATCACGGCATCTTGTATGGGTAGCCCCTGTACCTCTTGTGTGAACTGAGGTGAGGGGTGGCCTCTTCAGGTTGTATGTCCACTAATACAAATTCTCCACTCAGCGCTCCACATGGAGAGGAGGATTCGTTTGTAGTGGGTTTTAGTACCGTGAGGGCCTATGGCCGATGGGTGTGAAGCGAGGTATTTCATCAGGGAGTGGGGTTTTGATGGGTTGTTGAGGCCCAAGGCTTGGGAGAAGTTGGAGCGGGCGGCGCAGGACCAGTGTTGGGAGGGGAGCGTAGGGGAAGTGACGGCCACTATCCAGGTACCCAAGATCTTGGTAGCATGGGCTCTGAAGTCGAGCAGACCCATGCCAGATGATGATGAGGGCCAAATATGACCTCTAGCCATACTGGTAGAGGGCGGCCTGACCAAAGCCATCCTTGCAGAAGGGCATATAAGGATTTGAAGAAGCTTGGGGAGAAGGGGATGGCATGGGCTCTAAACCAGACTTTGGAGAGGAGCATAGAGTTGGCTAATACAACCCTGCCAGTAAGGGAAGTAGGGTGGGCTTTGAGAGAGGCGATTCGCTTCATCACGTTGTCCAGAATATGGCTCTTCATTACTGCTGACGCGTATCCGCCTGCCTCCACCCACACGCCCAGATGGCGTACCAGTCCTATGGTAGGGCGTGGCACGAAGGGGAGCACCAGTGGGGCGGTGTGTGTTGGGCTAGTAGGGCGAGGACGTGGGCGAGCAGATGGGCCAGGTTGGGTACTAATTGCTGGGGCCCAGCAGTTCTGAGACCGACCAAGGAGGATGATTTCGGTTTTGGAAGCATTCAGTGCCGCATTACTTACCCGGGAATACTCCTGGATGAGAGCTTCAAGCGCGCGTGCATCTTGATTATTAGACCTCCCAACCACACAATCATCTGCGAACGCCATCATCTTGACTAGGGCTTGGCCTGGCACATGGACCCCAGTGAGTTGGGCATTCACATTTCGCAGTAGTGAGTCAAGGCTGAAGTTTTATAAGAGTGGGCTGAGGGGGTCCCCTTATCATAAGCCCCTTTGAGGGTGGACATTTCCGTTAGGAAGCCAGGGCCACGTACTGCCATTGTTGCAGATTCCGTGAGCAGCATCACCCAGTTGATGAAGTGAGGGGGTAAGCGGAATTGATGGAGGCAGGCCCTGAGGTATTCCCAGTTTACTCTATCATAGGCCTTCTGTTGGTCCAAGAATGCAAGTGCCCCAGAGGCTGTGGACTGGCATGCGTTGGCCACAGAGTGCACGTTGTCCCAAATCGATCTTCTGGTTATGAAACTGAATTGTTCTGGGGAGATGATGATAGATGCTACAATCCCTAAACATTTAGCCATGATTTTCGTTAAAATTTTTGTATCTGTGCTGGTTAAAGAAATGGGGCGCCAGTTGGCTAGAATAACTCATCCCCTTTCTTGAAAAGTGTGACAGTAAAGGCCTCATGTCCTCCTGGTAGGAGGCGCATATCCAACAGGCTCTGGTTAAGCAAAGCGAGCAGCAGTGGGGATATATATCTGAAGTATTTTTGAAGAATTCATATGGGATGCCATCTGGGCCTGGGCAATTCCAGTTTGGTGCACCGCGGATGGCTGTCCATAATTTGCTTGGAGTAATTAAATTCATTATTTACAGGTATCAATAAACGGTGCAGATGTGGGCTTGGTTGAGAAATTCTGCCACTTTGGCCAGCTGAATTATCAGATTGGTATAGCTCAGAGTAATACTTTTGTGTTTAAATTGCCACTTTGGCTGGCATATCCGTAATGGAATCATCCAATCTTCACACCTGTGTGCAGGCCACGCTCTGGCGTGGTGAGAAAATTTCTTAAAAAAATATTCAGTGCACTTGTCACCCTTTGTGATGCATTTGGCCCTGTATTGAACACAAACCCAATGTTTGTGTTGCCTTTCGAGCGCGTTGAGATGGGCGGCTGCCTCTGCCCACTTCCAGCCCCATGCAGGGCTGTATCCTGTAGCGGGAATATTGGACTCCAGGTGTGCCAATTCTGCCAGAGTGCGCGAAATGATCGCCGATGAGGCTTGTGAGTGTCTGGAGGAGAGGTGGAAAGAGTGGCGGATGGTATCCTCTTTGAAGGTTGCCCATATGGAGATGGGGTCTGCGCCAAACAGTGTTACAAACTCTTTTCCCAAAGTTGCTTCTTCCACCCAAGTGGAAAATCCTGGCAACGCGAGTTTAGGGGCGGAGCTTGCACCAATGTGGGGCCCTGGCCACTGTGGTGGGTAGGTGGTAGGTTATTGAGACCAGTAGGTGGTCAGAGAATTCCATTTTTGTTGTTTTGAAGTGGGAAATGGGGTTAGAATTTTGCTGGCGTTAGGATAAGGTCGATGCGGGTCATGGACCTTAATTGGCTGTTGTGGAAATGGGGGCGCATCATGTTTTTGAGCAGTGGGGTGTGTCACGGCAGCGCATCTATTAACCTGAGGGTGGCCTTTAGAACGCGCAGTTCTACATGACCCTGAGGAGTGTGGGGTGAGGAAGGCCACCGGTCTGTTGGTATGTTTAGCCAACAGTTCATGTCGCCAACTACGAAAGGGTCTGTGGGTAGCAGAAGGGATTTGACCAATGAGAAAAATTCCTGACGCTTGCATGCACCATTTGGGGCAAAGATATTGACGATTGCATGCGCTACGTCAGCCCACAAGAAAGTGACAATGAGAACCTGGCCATTTAGGAATGTTTCTGATGATAAAAATTTGAAGAGATTGTTTCTCTGAACTAGCACCCCACAGTGCTCTGACCAAAAGGATAGGGATGGTAGGAGCATGGATTTCCAAGCCACCTCGAACCTCATGGACAGTGGGACTCCTGGATGGCCAGGATATCCACGGGTAAATTTTGTTGTAAAAAACTCAGTTTCCTAGCCTGGGACGGCGAGGGCTTGTTCCAGCGATATTCAACATCCCTAAAGTGAAGGTTTCCCCCATCGCACCTTAGGTGTGAGGGGGTGGGCACCCGGGCCCACTAGCCTCCTCTAAATCCCCATAGGCCATCACAGCAGCATGGGTGTTTGCAGCAATGGTATTGGTAGTTTTGTTGATTTTAGTAGAAAGGTTTGCGTTGGCTTTTGCCTTCGCTTTTGTTTCCCTGACATTGAACGAATTTCTTGTGGTGCGGATGAGTTTGGTGCACCATCAAGCGGGTTAAAAAAAATTTCAGTTGTGATGGGCCTCAAGTCAGTTTCAACCAGAGCTTGGGTGCAACAATCTGGTGAGATTGAGTCCCCACATCAGATCCTCAGATTGAGTGGCTCAATTGGCATGGGCTTCCCAATCTGATTGGTGATGGATTCCCAAGTTGCTTCCACCGCGAAGGTTTCAATGTCCTCCTGGTGTTGAGAGTGTGGGATAGTGGTGGTGGCTTTGGCCGCTTCCTTGGTTGCGGCCCTGTGGGCCTGCTTGGCTTTCTTCCACTCTTGCAGGGAGATGGGCTTTACCAGTAGGTAGCAGCCTTGTGCTCCTCACGGGAAAGCCTCTTTAGTGCTTATGGTTGATCATAGTGCGCCTCTCCGCTGGCCATAGCTGCTGAGGGGTGCTCTTGGAATGTGACGCCCTCCTTGGTGGGTCATGAATGTACCTTATGGCTGAACACATCACAGTGGGTACAGATGGGGGGTGCGCTGTCCACAGTCACCCAGAATGGGTGGGTGGTATGCCCTTCGATATTAATAAAAGTGGAGTGCAAGATCTGGGTTAGGACCTTCATGATCTCCTCGGTTGGGGTCAGAACTGCGATGGCTTTGCCAGTGCACAAGTGTGGCATCATCATGAAGAGTTGCATTTTGAAAGATTGTATTTCGCCATATAGAGCGAGACCGTCTTTCAGATGTCGTTCCAAAATGTCACGTTTTACCATAGTAGGCAAAAAGTCAAATGTGAGGAAAATTTGGTTTGATTTCATCCATCTGGTGCATTTGGTTTTGATGACCTGTTGCCCTTTGGGGAGGTCGACCACTACTCGCACCGCAGCAGCCTCATCTGCTGCCTCTTTGTTTTTAAAACCTAGGTCCAGCCAACCGCATGACATGGAGTGAGGTGCGACGTACACCACGGTCAGGAAAAAGGGTGTGCACATCTTCATAAAATTTTTCCCATAAAGCTGTTTGTTGGATGTCCATAAACATGCAGACTCCGTATTCCACCAACAAAAGTGGCTGGGAGTGCGGCATGTTGATGTACTGGTTGCATCGTGCTTGCCAAGTGAGTATTTCCAGTAAATAGTGACCGCCAGTTTTTAAAATTTTTGTCTATTCTGCCAGTTTCTCCAGGGCGTTTTCAAACGTTGGAGGCTGCGGGCCTTCCACCTGCTCCTCTTACCTTACTTGCCCAACTGCTCCCTGACATGGGCGCAGACTAATCTCCTCTGTGAGATTATCAAACTAGATTCAGACTTGAATTGAATAGGTTGCAAAAGTGATTGCAATGAGAAAGAAAAGTTGTAACAGGAATCATTTTGAGCACATCAAATTGCATGCTTTCCCAGTAGTACCGCAGTTCCCAACATTTCCAGGGTCTTGCATACTCCACCATGTCTGATTGCTTGGTGTTCGCTCGTAATATTATTTGGGCGTATGGAAGGTCATGGGATATTTACAGTAGTGTCCCCAATCCGCTTTCATAATTCACCATTCCTTAGGGCTCATATGGCCCTTATTCCATCTAATACTTTGATGATTTGTGGCACTTTTCGTCACCATATCTCCCACTGAATATCTTGTCAAACATTACATTGCTGAGATCTGCTTTAATGGAAATGGTTGGCAATCTGATTATAATCAGCGTTTTGGTGTTTTTCTTTGGGTCATCGAAGGATTTCAAAATTTGTAAGCCTGCAGCTTAAGAGCCCATCAGACTAGACAACTTTCGAGCTCTCTGAGGTTCTGAACCAGTATAACAAGCATGATCTGTTATGACTTTTAACTTAACCACATGAAATTGTTGGCGTTACGGTTCTTTAGACTATTGCTGAGGTCTTAAGTGGCTCAAAGCTCTAGATTCACAAAAAAGTCGGGAAGGAAATGTAAACTGAGTTAGAATACTGAATATTTTTTTAGGTTAAAAGGTATCAATATTTATAGGTGAGTATGCATATGGTGCTACGAGGATCTTTTCAACCTCATCCATTCATTATCTTTCTTGGTCTTCTGAATTGACCGCTTCATTGGGCATCCTCAATGTATTTTGCCGCCCATCTTACCAAATCGGTGGAAACGCCACCTCATGTGACTCAGGAATTGGGTAGGAGGATCCTGAAGTCGCTTTCATTTGGATAGTTTTGGAAGTCAATTTGAAAGGCTCAATTTGGAAGCGGGGAATTTTATTTGTTCATAATTTCAAAACCTAACAATGCCCCCATCAAGATCCTGTTGAGGGGTATACTGCCAAAGGAACCAACCATGAACCAAATGACCACAGTCCCTTAATTGATATCACCAATGGAGTTCTCAGACTTCACCCTATGAATGACCTTATAAGGTCCAGACTAAAGAACATCTAGCTTATTTTGTCAGCCTCCAGGTCAATGGTGATAGAAGAGAACAAGGTAACCTAATTGAAAAAGTTGGTAAGGAAGGTCATCCAAGATTAAATTGGGATGTCTCTCTTCCAGTAGTGGTGACAATGTCTTGGGTGGCTTGGGCTTGAAGCTGGACAATTTCTTTGGCTAAAGCCCTCATGGTTAATTTGGAGTTCTCAGGTGTGAATTTTCAAGCAATGGCTGGACACTACTTAGTAGCCAAGCTACACGCCCATATAGGGCTTTGAATGGGACATTTTGATGAATCGATGGTAGCTTACCCTATAGGTAAGCAAGACGCTGGGTAGGTATTGGTTCCAACAGGCAGGATCCAAGGAGGCTAGCTTTCGTAAAATGGAAATAAGAGTTCCATTAGTGCGCTCTACCATCCCATTAGTAGATGGGTGGAGAGGGGCAGCGAGACTCTGGTTAGTGCCAAAATAGTGAGTTAAGTTCTTGTACTACCTGTGAAGTGAAGTTCAACCCATTGTCTGAAAGTAAGGTTTGGGGGGACCCATGATTGGTGAATATGGATCAAACAAGGAGAGAGCTGTGGCTTTGGCAGTAGCAGCTTAGACCGAAATTACTTCAACCCACTTGGTTAAGTGGTCCACGGCTAGGATGATATACTTATGGCCATGCAACCCAGTGGGAAGTGGGCCCACCACATCAATGCTAACTACATTGAAGGGCCCAGTTGAGGTGACAACCCAGTGTTGTAATTTAGGATTGGCTCAGTCTTGGGCCAGCAAGTCATACATGCTTCCAAGACCTCTTTGTGGTTTCTACCTTTCGGTCACAGTAACATCTTGACTTCAGCCATTTGTAAGACTTCTTAACTGCCTCATGTCCCACAGTAGAATGGCCTTTTAGAATAACATCAGTTTGGGAGGAGGGGCGGACATATGGGAGACACTTCTTATTGACCTTCTTGTAAAGCAACTTATCTTTAATTTAAGTGTCTCAAGTCATACTTCAGATTTCAGCTTGGATCTCAGGAGCTTAACTCCCACTTCTCAGGTCTGCCTATTATATCATATAGCCAGTCCACCTTGGGGGTCAAAGCTGTTAGCACTGGCATCCTGGAGAGGCCTTCAGCATTTTGGTGAATTGCACCTGCATGATGGACTATAGTGAAATCATAGCTCTGTAGTCATGAAGCTTAACTGGATAGTCGGCCATCTGGGTCCTTCATTTGCTGGAGCCACTCAGCGAGGAGGGGTTTGAAACAAATAGTAAAGTGAGTACCGTAGAGATAAGACCGAAAATGTTTGATGACTAGCAAGAAAGCCAGTCACTCCCTCTCAGTAACGCTGTAGTTCCATTTGGCTTTACTCAGCGTCTTACTAAAATAGGTCATGGGATGGTCGACTTGATTATCATCATGTTGGGTTAGGATAGCCCTGACGGCAACATCACTTGCATCTGTAAACACCAAAAAGGGTTTGGTCAAAGCATGTGTGGATTAGAATTGGGTTTAGTACATAGAGCAGTTCTCAAGGCATTAAAAGCCTGTTCTTGTTCAGGATGCCTTTCGAATGGAACAATTTCTGCAGAAGGTAGAACAGTGGATTAGATGGTCAGCAAACTGGGGGATAAACTGATGATAATAGCCCGCCATGCCTAGGAATACCTGGATAATTTTTATGCTTTGGGGGCGTGACATCATCTCTATGGCGTTGACCTTGTCCGGTATAGGTTGAATGCCATCCTTGGAAACTTTGTGTCCCAGGAATTCCAGTTTGGATTGGATGAAAGAGCACTTAAAAAGTCTAAGCTTTAGGAAGCCTTTCTTAGCTGATTTAAGATAACCTAAAGATGCTCTATGTGCCCATTAAAGGCTCATGAGAAAACGGTAATTTTATCTAGGTAGACGAGGACACATAAAAGCTTCAAGTCCCCAAGGATCCCGTCCATGGCACATTGGAAAGTGGCCAGCGCGTTACAAAGGCCTTGGGGCATCCTTGTGGGCTCAAATAGTCCTTTGTGGCTATGAGAGTGCACTAAAGGCAATCTTCAGGAGCGAGCTCAACCTGGCAATATCTGCAGGCAAGGTCCACGGTGGTAAAGTACTGGGATCTGGAAAGCAGAAGGAGGAAATTGTCAATTCAGTTCAGAGGATAACTGTCCTTCTTGGTAATATAGTTATGTCGTCAGTAGTCTATTTCTACCTGGATATCTGCTGTCCTTCTTTCAAACCAGCAGAAGAGGAGAGGCCAAAGGCTGCACGATGGTACCATGAGTACAACATAGATTAGTTTTTCGAGTTCTACTGCTACCTGAGCTTCTTCAACATTGATTTTTCAGTAAGGTCGGGGTTTAGAAGGGGAGCGTCCCCAGTTTCTACATGATGTAGGACTCTATTCATTCTTCTGAAGTTGTAGGTCGAGGCAAAAATAGGTCTGAATACTCCTTCAACAACTCTTGATCCTTACGTTGCTGGCGTCCAAGAGGTCTTTGATGACATTGGTATGACTAGACTGACCGATGGAGGTGCTTCCAAGCTGAAATCTATTAAATCACCAAAGCTTTAAGCATTGGCAATAGCTTCCACTGGTAGTAGGCGGACATAGGTGGCAGGAATGTTTGGACCTACTAATTTGGGTTTGTCAGTAGGTTGTCCAGAAACACTGATATAGATTCGTCATAGGCTGGATCTAGGATCCCTGGACAGGTTAGCACCTCTTTTATGGATGGGTTGTCTTGGCCTCAGACTTCCAATAGGTATCCCGTGGGGATTTTAACATAGACCTAGGTGTCAGCAATGACTTAGGACCTTGGAGGTATTGTAGTCGTCCTAGGTAAATATACCGGCATGCCCTCTTGTCCATCAACAGCAGGAGGGGGTAGCCAGACTCAGAAGCCCCTAATGTGATATTCAAGCAGATTAATTTGGCCTTCACTCTCCAGTAAACAAGCTCGAACTTTGACCTCAGTTTTAAATTATGAGGGGTCTCAAGGATCAGAGGGACCCAATGCCCTAATAGGGATAGAAAGCCGCCATCTTAATGGAGTACTACTAAATAGTATCAAAGAAATTGAGTCCCGAGGAGCAAATCATAGCTAGGGTTATCTAGAGTGACAGCGGGGGTATTTACAGTAAGCTTTCCCAACTGTAACGGTAATGAGGAACAAGATCATATAGATCAGGTACATTGGGGGCAAGCCGTGCCATACTCCATATAGTGTGGCATATCTGGAGCAATCTTGATGAGCTTCATTAACTTGGAGGATTTGACATTCATGGAGGAGCCACTGTCAACTATGGCTAGTACTGGTATTTTATGGGCTCAAACTGCAACCCTGGTAACCAAACTTCTGAACTGGGGCAGCAGTTTGGGGAACATGGGAGAGTCATCAGAAGGAGAGTAAGCAGTATAAGTTTCTATTTTATTATTGGATACTTAAACTTCTTCTCCAGATGCAGTAGCTCCAGGTTCATTCAAGGTATGGAGGATTCTTGAGGCTGGGAAGGTATGTCAGCATAAAGCGCCTCGTCAATCATGTTGACATCTCTTTTCCCGCCTCTTCGGAAAAATGTTTCCTGAAGGTTTTGGCATTGTGTCTGAAACCATTACAATAAGTGCATCAAAGTCGAGGATTTTTCTGGTTTTGACCATATGAACTCTAGGGCAATTAGAGGGGACTATAAATGCTGCCCTAGAGTATAGAGTTTACGCAGGAATCTCGCTAATTACTTCCTTGATCTACTGGATGCATGTAAACTCATTTTTTGTCCAATCATATGTATTTGAAACTCAGGGTAAGATCCCGGTGCAGAAATGAAGGCATTAATAGTATCATCCAAAGTGATATGATTTGTAGTGACTATAGGATTGATCTTGGACTTAAAAGCGGCTGGCAAACCCCATGGGACTTTCTCCTTTATTAAGTTAGATACCCATGAATGCCTGTTTTTGGTTGGCCAGTGTTTGATTACTGCCAAACTCTTGGATTAAGGTGTTACAGACCTGTTCCCAGGTGATTCACTCCTTCAAATGAGGGTTATGATCTCCCAGGCTGTGATATCTAGGCAGGAGTGGATATGATTTACCTTCTGTCAATTGGTGGCCATTTATGGAGCTCTCATATACGTACAGGAAGGAGGCAATGCTCTCCTGTATGGGGGTGAACCTTTCTTTAAAACTAGGTTTAAAGCTAGCCACAAGAGTAGTGGAGAGAGTTTTAACACCAGGGATAGGCGCTGACTCTGAGATCTCAGTCTTTGCATAGTCTCAGAGGCCCTGCTGGTCCAGCCGCCGCTGTAGGCCCTCAAGCTCCTCCTAGATATCATCCAAATTCTGGTTGAGGGATGAGACGGAAGCCTTATTTGTGAGTTGCTCCTTTAGGGATTGAATGTCAGCGCCCTGAAGGCGAAGCTGGCTTTTGAAGATGGTCAAAAGAGTTTCAAACCCTCAACAAGTTTGATTAAGTTGAGAGATTTGAGTATTGGTAAGTTCAGAAAAAGCACTTAGGTTGTCCATTATGTCTGATAGGGCGTCAATGGAGACCCCAGGGTCGAGGGGGACTCCATCCACTTGGAGTTTGCATCCCTGAGCTACATTCTTAATTTGATCGTTTAGGGCATCCAAGGCTGTTATTACATCCTTCCGCCATAGGCCTTCAGGGCCATCAGGTGTGGGTGCTGAGTGACCTGGGGGCCCCTGAGGTCCACGGGGACCCTCTGGCCCTTTGGTTCCTACACGCCCTTTTTGCCTTCAAGCCCGCTAGGTATTTCAGGACTTTTACTCCTGGAGGAGTAGTTGCGAGAGGCCATCTCCCAATAGTGTTGTTGTAGAGTTTACACCAGATCCTCACCTAAAGGAGACGCTGATTCCAAGTTGCCTCAAAGAGTAGGATGTTCAGATGCAGCTAGTCCTCAAGATAGCCATAAATTATGCTATCTAACACCACAATATGATCTCAGACTTCGTTGGTCAATCATCATTTACCAATAATGGCCTCATGGTTGTCATGAACAGAGGAGGAGGCTGTATTATAAAAATTGACAATGTGAGTGTGCAGGGCCTGGGTGATCCCCAGTTGCCAGGAGACCTCCTGATGTTGCAACTAAACTAGTTAAAATAGGTGATGTATAGCTGGGTGAACAAAGTTGTGAAATTAGCGTTTGGGACCAAGTGTGAGTTCTCCTGCCTGCAGCTGGGCCAAGTCATAGAGGTCCTGCATGGTAGAGGGTATGAAAGAGGCATGGGAACAGATGGAGTGGGCACCCAAGGAGTAGATGCCATTTATTAATTGTTGGACAACCTCGTTAAGGTTCTTGTACTGAAGTTGGTACTGACTTACATTAATAGAAGGCAGGGAGAGCTGGGATTGCCCAGAATTCTTAACTTTTAGATTATGCAGCGGGTATTTCATATTGTGAGGTACTAACCCATTGGGCAACAATTCTCAACCAACCAGCGGCTTAGTCTTCAGGGCTGCTAGTATTTTCCATTGTGATAAACGTTTTTACTTGGGACAGCTCAGAGCCCCCTGAAGTGAGCAACACATTTGTCAACAATAAAGTTCTTTAGACTGTTGCCAAGGTCTGAAGGCAGCTCAAAGCTGCAAATTTTCAAAAAGGTCGAGAAGGAAACAGAAAATGGGTTAGAATACCAAATATATTATTAGTTTAAAAAGTATTTATATTTATAATGCGAGTGGGGACATGGTGCCTTGAGGATTATCGCAGCCCCATCCATTCAAGATCTTTTCTGGTCTTCCGTATTGATCAACTCGTGGGCATCCTCAATGTATATCGCCACCCATTTGACCAAATTGGTGGAAACGCTGTCCCGCGTGGCTCAGAAATTGGGGAGGAGGATCCTGAAGTCATTTTTTTAGATAAGTTTAGGAGTCAATTTGATATGGCTAAATTTGGAAGTAGGGAATTCAGTTTGTTCATTATTTCAAATCCTGACAGCAAATATACCCTGAATTGCTTGTATATGTAGATCACCTCTGCACTCCCACTTAGTCACTTTGTATTTGCGTTTGTGGAAGTTCAAACTAAGACTGCAGTATGCAACTGGATGCTCCTCCCCCTCATCATCTTTTTTAATAGAACTGCCCCAATGGCAGAAAGCTACGCATTTTTCTCAACAATAAACTCTCTACTGAATTTTTAGGTAGTGGAGCACTGGGGCATTCATTAATGACATCTGAAGTGTGTCAAAAGAGTGTTGATGGAGTTTTATCTATTCAAAAACAAAACCTTTTGAATAACTCAAATAAAAGTTCTCTATAAAACTATTGTTGGGTATGATGTGGCGGTAGTACTTGACCATCCTCAAGAATACCAAATGGCCTGCTTACTTTTTGGCATAGTCATCTTACATATAGCCTCCACCTTAGCAGGTGAGGTTTTAACCCTGTTGCATCAACTACAAAGCCAAGATACTTAAGATGATCCTTGAAAAAGTGACATTTTTGTGGTTTGATCTTTATGTTGGCCTCAGCCAGCCATCAAATTCTTCCTAAATGATTAAGTTGCTCAGAAAATGTACGGGAGAATACACTGATGTCAACAAGGTACATGAGGACGCAGGACAACTTAAGATTGCCAAGGATAATGTCCATTGCTGTTGGAACATAGACGGGGTGTTACACACTCATGGGGCATATGGGTCAGTTGAAAAAGCACCTTGGACTTGAGTATGGCGCATTTCTCCTGTTCCACCACGGGCAACTCAATTTGCCAATAACTGGAGATCAAACCCATTATGGAAAAGTACCAAGCTCTCACTTAACAATCCAAGTCATCATTAATTTGTGGCAAGGGATATGAGGCCTTATTGGTGATACTATTGAGCTTCCGGTAATCTATTACTACACGGTTGGTGCCATTCTTCTTTTTTATAATCAGAACAGGCAAAGCCCACGGATTCTTCAATGGTTCAAGCATTCCTTGTTTGAGTTGTTTTTTAATCTCCTCAGTTACTACTTCCTCAGCTGCCCTAGACTGGATGATAGGTGAGATTTAATTGTGGCGATGATCCCCAGTGTCCACTTGATGGACCACTCCCTGTGAGCATCATAAATTATGATCATTAACAGAAAAGATATTCTTTTATTTTTGAAATAAAGCTTCCACCCGATATTTTAGGTTTCTGATAACCCCATTAAATTTTTACGCAGTACAACCAACACTACGGCAAGCTGTGGTTCAATGGGCAGCCCAAATTCATCCAGAAAACTAAACTCATGAACACAAAGAGCCTCCTCAACTGGGATCAAGTATAAATATGCCACTATTTTTTGCCGGTGAGCTTGCATTGGTCTTTTTGAAGATTTACTACCAAGACCTTGATCTCCCCATGCCCTTGGAGTATAATGCCTGGGGCCATGTGGGGCTCAAACCATAATTACTGATAGGGCCCAATGACCTCCCCATAAAACCCATCAGGCACTTCCACCTCCAACTCAGTATTTTTATTACTTGGTGTCCGGAGGTGGTATTAATAGGGACAGAAGCTCTAATTGGTAGCCCTTGAAATTCATATATATGATAAGGAAGGGCCCGGGTCTTGCTCTTTAAATGATGGTAATAAACTGGAATCACCCCATCACCATATGCAAGGCTCATATGATTCATGTCATCAAATCCTTCGTTATTCCGCTGGAGGTGAAGTAGATTGGTATCTTCTGCCCCATAATTAGAAGGTCTTTACTGTCATATCAATAACGGCCCAAAGTGTCATATATAAGCAGTTCTGATTAACAGGTCATAGTACTTGTTTGGTAGCACCTTTGCTTGGGCTACAATGTCAATTGACCCAAACTGCAAAGATAGCACGCTGTACGCTCCCTCAAAAACCATGTTTTCTGCTCCAGCTGTACTATACATCATTTGATGTTCCACATCATGCTTTAGTGTTAAATTCACCACCAACTTTGTGGACACTATCTTAACAGGAACGCCTGTATCAAATATAGCACGAACCTGGGTTTTTGCTATGACAATGTCACAAGATGTACACTCAGAGTAGGATGAATTCTGTTTTTTTACAACGTGGACAAAAAGGGTCTCTTTTTACCAGAAAGCTCATAATACCCTCCCAAACTTTAGGGTACTGTTTCACAATAGCGTCCCTAGGGAGGTCAGCGTTTACCTCTTTTAAGAGAGGCGCATCAGTGTGGATGGATCCAGTTCATCTGTAGCAAGTTGGTCAAACATTCGACAGGGATAAGGCTTTCATTGCTCCTGGGTCCTTCTTCCGCCATGTCCTTGAATTGCTCTTGTGTCAGTACATTCACCCCTCCAGCCAGCTGATGATATAGGAATGCGTCATCATACTGATAAACTTCCACTAAATTTATGGAGATAGGTGCAGGTGGGACGTTTTGGGTAGAGATAGCAAAGGTGAGAGTACTATCTCTACTCTGCTCTGAATTTTCTCTGATTGTACTGATCCCGAAGTAGGTAATGTACTTACAATTGGGCAACCTCTTGCCAAGTGCCCAGAGCTACTGCACTCAAACAATTGACCCCATAAAGCCTGCGTCCTTGACTGTTGTAAGGTGGTCCATACAAAAGTTGGACTGGCGTCTATTGATGCAAACAGGCCTCTCCTGATAGTTGAACTGCTGATGACAATTTGGTTGTAAGCGAAGCGCGTAATGATAACAAGGCAAGGGGAACCTAGATGGACACTGAACAGGACGAGATAATTCCCCTGAATAAAAAGTCCAGCATCGGAGGTGATAGGTTTCCGCTATATATTGGGTGGAGGAAAGGTAGTGTTTAGACAGCGTACAATTCTAAAAATATTTTAAGCAATGGTACATCGTCCTCTAACTATGGAGCCAGGACATTGTAAAGCTCCTGGTATGGCTTCACTGCGGAAGTCATTGCAATTCACACATTGGCTTCAACTAGAACCCCTACATCAGTTAACACATGGGCTTCCGCCAAAATTCAATCAGCAAACGCAGTGAGAGTTTCATTACGTTTAAACTCAATGGTCAAGAACTCAGCCTTCCGCTGTGACATCTTTATGATTACTCCAAACGACTGCAGCACAGTATCCTTTACTTAATGATAGGCAATGGAACATTTTTGAAGATAAAAAGTAACTTGATTGGCGCTTCCAGCATCCAAGGTGGATATTAACAATTTTGCTTTACGCAAATCTGAAGCTCCTTCTGTTGCAAACTCAAATCACTTAACGAAACCATGGATGTTTCCATCACAATCAAACGGAGGCAGCTTATCAATACAAACCTCCTGAAGAAGCTCCTCCTTCCATTAAAGCACAGCATCCAAGGCAAGCCTGAGTTCCGCATATTTAACTGGTGCAGTGTGTTGGGGAGATCCCTTGTCAAAGCATGCCTGATGTGACATGATTGGCGACTGAGTTATCTTTATAGTTCTGATGATTGATTAATGGGCCCCCTGTAGTAAACCACCAATATAACTTCAGCGTAATCATTGATATACGCCAAAGGGCTTATGTACAGGATTAAGCCCACTTAGCAATAGAATTGAATATATGATGATTGTTGTCCTCAAAAAAAAAGTTATAATCTCTTTAATATGTATGGAGATACATCCCAAAGACATCCTTTACTTAATTTAATATATATACACAGTGGGCCTTGCTGTTTCGCTCACTCTAAACTATTAACAACCTTCCTCCTTCAATCGTCTCATCCCGCAGATATCTCATCAACTTCAATCAATACTGACAATTCTGCTTAGTAATATGTTACACCGCATCACATTGGTTCCAGAAGAGTTCATCATTTTACAAATTCATAATTGCCTTAATTCAGGGCAATCAACTCAAAATCCATTATACATCGATATCACATTATTTGTTGTTCATCAAAATTATCTTATCTCCTGAATTGGAGGCGATCTAATATTATTATTCACCCAATATCACCTCATCATAGGGCGCTCAAATAATTGTACTCATACTCAGGCTCGGCAGATTCTACCCATTCTTTCATAAAACTCCTAGTGCTTATCATCCAGTCATATCATAATCGTGACTTGGGGTTTCCCAGGAACCTGAATACCCACCTGTAATTCCTGGAGTAGGGTAAGAAGAGGATCCAAAGCTATGTTGAACAATATTAGGATTAGTGTATCTAATCGATAGAGACCCTTTTCAACCATAACTGCTGTTTTAAAGCTTGTTAGGGACAGTATCTTAGTGTGAAGCTTCGCGTAAAGCACTGATAGCCATGTCCTAGCTTGTGGTGGGATGTGGAGGCAGGTTAAAAGGCGTCCAGATACTTCCAATCAACATGTTCATATGCTTTTTCTTTACCAAAAAGTGCCACAAAACCATGCTTTTAAAACGAGGTGGCTGACAGGGTTGCTAGAAGCTCATTGTAATTGTTCCAAAGAGATACTCCTAATAAAGCCATGTTGAGCTGGGTTGAGGCCTGGTGTTGTCCACTTAGTCATCTGGTTTGATAGGAAGCTTAGTAAATAGTTTGTGGTCTGTGTTCAATAGTGATATTAATCGTCAGTTTGCAAGGCCCTCTCATCTCGCTTTCTTATGATTAAGGGTCGTAATTGATCCTCTCAAGTCAGAAAGTAATCCCCCTTCTGCTAAGAGAGTCGAGAAGAGGGGCTGTAGGGCTTTGTAACTGCACAGAGATCCACTAGATACACCTCAAATGGGATATCATCTGGTCCTAAAGCTTTTAAGCGTAGGCTGTGGGGTAGAATGCCCATTACTTCTTGCTGCATAATTGGTACAAGAAGTTCTTTACCCGCTGAGAAATTAACTAAGTGTTCCGGATACACTAATTGAGTTTCATGAACTTCTTCTGGGCTTATCCAGGAAGTCTTGAAGAGGGCTGAATAGTAACGGTGGATCTCACCGGTGATCTCCTACTTGTTTGTGATGATGGTGGTCCCCGCCCTTAGGGTTGCAATCTCCTGATCCTTTGAGCGGGATTTCTGCCTTTGGTAAAAGAAATGGGTGGGCCATTCCCACTGGGTGAAGTAACTTGACGATGTGAAGTTTACTATACGTCCTTCTTGATCAGTAAGTTCCTTCTGTTATGTCTCTTGGACCAATTCCCAAGCTTCCAACCATTGAGAAGTCACCAGTTAAAAACCCTTTCGTGGTGTTTTTTTCCAGCTTCAGCACATTGAACTAGCCTGGGCCGCTGTCATTCAAGCCTTAGCACAATTTTAGGCTACCTTCAGGAACCTTGCTTTTATATCAGCCCATTTTTCTTGTAAAGTTTGCAAATGAGGTGAGGCCAGGTGCTCTGGCTCACAAATGGCTGCATTTATCTAATCTCTTGCAAAATGGTTGTTCAAGAGACCTGGAGCAATCCTCGGCCAACATCTTCTTGATGGTCTAAGTAATGTTGTCAGGATCACCGTGAGGGATCTGTGATCACATATAGTGTTATCTTGGGTTAAGGGAGAGGGGACTCTACCAACCTGAAAGGGGTCCACTAGGGCCATATCAATCCATGAAGCTGATGTGAATCTACAACTTTCACCTTATATCCAAGACATACATCCAAGGCCAGATGCTGAGGGAGAGGGCATCCATGAAACCACTTGACCTGAGGAAGTTTTTTAGTTGAGCTGTACCTCATCTGTCTTTTATGGCAAAAGGAAAATTAGTTATGCACCCAACTTGATATTGTGTTGAAATCCCCCATCAGCACTGTATTGCCTGGGAGTTGTAGCAGAGAACTTTCTTCCAAAAGATGTCCCGCTCTTGGCCTGCGTTTGACAGGAATGTGCTTGCAAAAAATTAGGATAAACCATGGGTTGATAATTAATCCATATAAGGCAATCATCAATGGGTTACAAAAATTAGTGTGTTTCCATTCTGAGGTTGAGGATAATAAGGGCCTCATATTGTGTCCTACAGAAGTTACCTCCAAATTGGTCATTCCATGCTACAATTTCAGAGGGGGGACATGGGGCTCCTGGACAGCTGCATTATCCACATGAGTCGACCTAAAGTTGTGGAGAAGGTGGGCTCTCCACTTGTAATTCTACAGCCCATTAGAGTTAATGGACTGCAGAGTCAGGGTGCCCCTTTGGGGCTTCATAGCTGTCCCCTTCAGTAAAACGGGGGTTAAAGGAGCTTCCACCTACATCCATAAGGCTGCTTATTTTTGGTCCTTGAGCTTGACCCTTTGCAGCAATCCAAGCTGTTTGACGAGGAGGAGGTTTTTCTGAGTTGACAAGCTTGATGATCCTGTAAGCCGGCACAGGATACTACAACCGCTTCTTTGCACAGGAGTATTATGAGGGCGCTCCAGGAACTCCTCCATCTGGGAATCCTCTAAAGTATCAGAGTCCATGTTCACCTCCTTCAATACTGAGAATGATGTCTGAGTTGCAATATCCTTAGATGGTGTGGGTGGCAATAACCTGGAGCCATCACCCCGACTTGGGGTAACCATACATGTTCCACCCTTGGGGTATTTGTGTTACTGAATTCGTTTTAGATGCACCCTTGGTCTGGTTTCCTCTGTGTAGCTTGAGTAGAAGCAGATTTGCGCTTATATTGGGCTGGTGAAGGTTATGGCAATTTAGAAGGGTTTATCATAGGGAGAGGGTTTTTCACACTAAGGGTATAAAGTGGCTACTGGCTGTGCCTTCTTAACTGCTACACAAAGGGCAGAGGAGGTTAGATCCTGTACAGGTACTAAGTGGGTTGGTTGTGGAATTGCCGCTGCTCCTGTGTCAGGAATTTCTTACCTGTCACTTTTACTTGACTACTAGACGATAGAGCTTGCCTATGAGCTGCACAACTATTATGTAGGTGGCTCATAGTATTACACCATGAGCAACGTGGTCATGCCTAGTCTAGATCAACAAAGAAAATTTCTGGCATGATCCAATGACTGCTACACGTGGGATAACAACCATGTTGCAGGCCATCATTAGGTTGGAGATATTTGAGGCTCTAGTAATATGAGCCCTCTGGTTTGGGGCATAGTGGGCTGGTGCGCACAGGTCTACTGATAAAACCAACCCAAAGATCCATAAAGCCCTGATGAAGCGCAAGCTTTAGGGATTCTGGGTCACTGTAGTTGGAAGATTTGAGAAAGTTCCCTATGAAAATTTCTCAAAGATAGATCTAGTCTCACCACATGAAGAGATCCATGCAGAATTTCAATTGTAACTGAGGCTGCATAGTCTGCATCTGGTGTAGTTGTAAACCCTATATCAATATATTGGCTTTCCACTACCTCCTGAATGGTAGTGCTCACTGGAAAGGCTATTGCTATTGCTTCAAATAGCTAAAATAATCTTTTGCATAAACTCAATAGGATTTTCGTGATTTTAACCAGATGGAATCCTCCAATGATTTATCAATATTTGGGATGATATGGCCAATCACAGTGGAATGGTTTATTAACTGAATTTCGTGCTATTTGGTTTGATTGCTGGTTAGTTGCTTCCCAATTTGGGTTGAGCCAAAATTAGTATTCCGCCAAGTTTGGTATTTAGGTTTGAGTGGGGCCAATTGGTGGCCCCAAATTAGTATAAGGATCACCAGCAACTAGTAGCCGAGGATGATCCAATTGTTATCAGTCAGAAGAATCATTTTTTGACACCAACTGCCATTCATGGACTGTTGTGGGAATTTCCAGTGGAAAGCTTATGTATTCACTTTATTTGTCCATCTATGATTTTGCTGCCTTACTAATAATTCAATGTTGGCGGATCTGATAATTATGTTTTTTTTAGTACTAGATGGTACTTTAATTATGTTTTCAAGGCAGCTAAAGTTGTTTCCAGCGCCTCATTTATTATAATAAATTCTCACCTGAATAAGGTGATTCCTAATCAGTCAACTGAGATAAGTTGAGAAAAGATGTTGGCAAGATGACGAGATATTCTGAGTCAAAGCAAGTGGATAAAGTTGTTTCCAGCACATTATTTCTAACTCAAAGGTCAAATCCAAATTTGACGTTTATTTATAAAAATCAATTATATAGCTCACTGGTGACTTAAGTCTAAGAATGAGTTAAAACTAAAAATTTGAACATCAGGAAGGATGGGGAAGAGGGTTGACACCAGGGAGAGAATAAGTGCAGCAGAAGGCTGAGTTGAGTAGTTGATTGAAAGAACCAGCAGAAGAGCCAATAGGTCAGTGATGGGCTCAGTAGCCCTTTTGTAAATATTATAAATACCTGGCGCTTCCATTTCAATAAATATCTCCCTTTGCACAATCTACCTTTTGTTATAAGTTTATAGTTATTTTGTTTGTTAGAGTTTAGGTTAAAGGGGATCCCTGAATGGCGCGGGTGAAATGCCAAGGGGTTAGCCGGTGCTGCTGGCCCCAACGCCTAAGGTGAAACGACAAGGGCTGACCAGACTTCTTACTGGTCGGCCTGCCAACTAGCAGAGCCCATAGTCAATTTTCCGACAAGGATTATCCCCAAATTAGACTCTAACTGCACGAGCAAATGTGGACCTAGGGAGTGCACATTATGAGTGAGTTTCGGCTTATCTCTTCCCCAAATCAGCCACAAAGGCAGCTACACAAGGGTTAATTGTGTGTGGTGCACGCACTAGGTTTTTAAGCCATGCGCCTGAGGGATCCTTTGATTGCTTATTTTTGTTTACATTTATCTTTAAAATATATTTTTAATTTAGTGGATTCCCCATGGGGAGGAACCCTAGATGGAGGCACTGGCATTCCTCTGGATCTAAGTGCTGGCTCTTGCTTGAAATTAACAGTTAGTACTCGAATTTTGGCAGGTTAGTTAGGCTTACATGGTTTGGGCTTATTCCCATCCACTTGATTGGTTAATTCTGGCTCATCATACACCAATCTATTTATCCAGCCTTCATCCGACCACCAGCAGATACTGGTAGAGAAATTCAATTGGTTGATTGGCTATTTGGCTAGTTTTAGTTGAATTCTGATTTAATTTTGACATTTTTAATGACTATTAAGGAAAATTGAGTCACCACTTACTGTTGATTCAGTTGAGGCGCGTTGGTTGCCTTCCAAACCATTAAATTGATGGCCAACTGATTCACCAATTACCTTAGATTTATTTTGGCCGCTTTGGTAACATTAAATTGGAAAAATGACAGTTAACTGATTCAACAATTTCTAATGATTTAATTTGGGTGTGCAAGCTAATTTCAAAAGAGGAGGCGGTAGGCAAAGCCATACAAATTCCCTGCACGGTATTAGTAGCTGCAATACTCCCTACTACCATGGTTAAATCATTAGATGCGCCTTTAGGGTGGGGCGCACTAAAGTTTGACACTCATTCAACACATTGTTAACTGGGATAGGCTGTACAGTGATGGTATCATTTATGATCCCACTGTGTTTTAATAAAAATTGATCTGCATCTGCTTTTGAAGATGCAGCCTGGGTATGGGTCATACGGGTTGATGCACAACTCAGAAACTGAGAGCTTTGTCTTTGCGTGATTTTTGGTGAATTCCAATGTACTGGAGGAGCGTTCATCAGACTTTATCACTATTGTTCATTATATTTGATAAACTAAATTTCTGGGAGATTGTAATAATTAAAAATTGAAATTTAGCACAAAAATTTTTAAACATAAAACTCGCCTTGTCTTTTTTAGCATTAGTGGTTCCCAACCAGAAAGGGGGATCTGCCACGCATCTTTATTTGCAAATGGGCCAATCAAAGGGATTATTAGAAATAAAAAACACTTAATATGGCACCTCAGCTAACAGCCTAGGAAGCCATATAAGAAGTTGAGGAAGCTTTGTGAAAACTTTTGTCATGCCCGCTTTAGCTGGTGGACCATGGCAGGCAACATTGGGGTAGAGAATCAGCAACATGTGGCATAAGGGGGTATAATTAGTGGTTTTCTTTGTTAATGAGGCTAGCGTTGTCCATTGCTTCAACGCATTGAGCAATTTGAAGCTTAGCAAAAGTGATGAAATCAGGCAAAAAAATAAATTACATGATGCTCTGGTGGGTTTTGGTATAATTGGGGTCAAAAAGAGAAGTTTTTGTCACATCTATGCAATTGCAGCTCATACCTAAAGCGAGCTCCTCAATTTTGTACTTCACATCCTCCTCAAATTATGAAGAAAATTGGGGATAGGAATACCCTCAATAAGGGGCTCCATTGCCCCATGAAGTTTCTGGCGAATTAGGGTGTTGGCCTTAAAATCGCCTTACCACTTTACCCATTTACAAGTAAGGAAGTGCCCTTCATCTTTTCACCCATGTGTCAGCAAAGCGCACAATGCCTATACATATATCTTCACAACTGCGCCCATTTTATGCCATGTATGAAAAACCATTTCATCATAGCATATGATCCTTAGGGATAGCTGTAGGTGCTGTCTTGTTACAAACACGTGTGGCGGACAAGATCTTATTGGCTTACTTTTTACAAAAGTAAGGCATATCTAAATGCTCATGTTCATTCTATGACAAAGAGTTAAATGCTGTTGCCTGGTCTAGGATTCACCAACAGTAACTTTTGCAGGAGTCTAAGGATACAGTAGTGGCTTGAAATGACCACAAGTCACTCATATATTATTGCAAGTCACAGAGGTTAGCTAACAGGCATATCCAAACTTATTAGGACCTCCTAAATTTTTGATTTTAGATATATTTTTGATGAGTTGATCCACATTCTTCCAGAAATCTTTAGCTGTAATCCCCTAATGGAGACTGATGTTAATGACTCTGATTAGGTCACTGTGATCCTGGCAAACAATATGTGCAACAGCCACCTCTTATCATTACATGGTAGCTCCTTCTACACCGCATTTCAAATCCAGAATTTCTATTCCCAAGATACCAGTTATACCACCATTTTTATGAGCATGTTGATCAAGATGACTAAAATAACCCAGTCCCAAATTTTTCTGAAAACAAATGCTATTTCATTGTCACCATATTGTAATTATAACCCACAGACCTTTGATATCAACTCAAAAGTTATTGGTGTTATAAATTCCATCATCCAAATGGTACCTTTAAAGAGATAGAGTAGAATTTCAGTGATTGAGTATGGGGGTTTTCTTCCCTGCGTTCCCTTCTCATAAAGGAACATCATGATCACCACCTTTATGGGCAGTTAGGCATGAAGAAGTGTATCTACTTGATAAAATGTGGGTTTGGTTAAACGGACTTATAAAGGATGTTACTTCTTAAGTAGAGTACTGCTGAATTGAGCTCACTCTAGTCTGATGGGACAGGTCAGAATGAGTTACTCCACCCTCAACAAAGCAGAAGGCCCCTAACCACACTTTCTTTGGACTTCATCATGAGTTTTGCTAATGTCTTATGACTAGAATATGATCATGGTGGTGTCAGATACTATCCTTTAATGCACAATAATAAGAGTATCAATCAAATTAGCTTTCTGAGAGGCTGGACAAGTAAGCCTACTCAAAAGCTTTACCAAGCCCCACAGTTTACTTTACGGATAGATTGACCAGTATGGATGTTCAAATTGATACTAAAAAATCTCTTTGGGACCAAAACAAGTTTTAATCCCTGGGGAAAATATTATATCAAAAAAAGTAAATAAACATTAGAATGCAAAGTGGCAACTTTATCAGATAACTATTAAGGCTATAAAAATAGTACCCTCAATAGGATACGATTCCAGAACCAGCCCAAAGATTGACTTTAATAAGACAAAGTTTTATCCAAATGGGACATGTAGAGTTCAAATCCTACCTAAAAAAATTAAGCTACAAAGGCTTACATTTACTTGTAAGCTATTTATAATGAAGTTTTCCAAACATATAGCCCCATTTTAATATATATATATTGTTCTTTTTCTTCTGGGATTTTATTGATATAAATAACATAAATACCTCATCTATTTTAATTCAATGGCACTTTCATACTCTAAATCTTTTTGTGGTAACTTTACTTTAGTAAATCCTTTTATTTCTTACATTATGTTAATCTCTATTTGTCAGGACCTAAGTGAGAAATGACCACCATATATAAAATAACTAAAATACTCATGAAAGTCTTATAAATAAAAACCTTTGACTGTTGAGCTTCTTAAAATTATCACAATTGAGCCTTTCAAAAACAAAAGCCCTACAGGTAATGCTCACTATGTAGGCACTAGCCATTGCTTAAAAATATATGTATAAATCATTGCACCATGGAAGATAATCCTATTAATAGTGTACCCCGCTGGGTGCACAATAGAACAGTGAAGATAATGACTAAATGGGAAGTATGCCATTGGTAACATTTGAAAGAGTACAAGAAAATCCAATAGAGATTCCTGAATCATGACATCTAACCTGGATATGCAACAAAGTGGTCAAGGACTTAATTTGAGGAAATTATTGTCCAGGAGAAGAGCCAGATATAAAAGGTCATCCTCCGTATATGAAACTCTTACTCTCTATAGAAATCTAATGTTCTCTAAGATGTACATCACTATTATAAACCTATACAAATATATCATATGGTTTGTACACCCTGACTTATACCACCTTGTGCACCTAATAGGAGTCCATAACTAAGAAAACCATCATCTCACCAATGACTAAGGGGCATTGAGAGAAACCTTTGGGCATGTATACAACTTAGCATCACAAAATATTGAGGATGTATGAATACAGTTTATTAAAATTGTTACTACATCATTCAACTACATAAACAAAAATGGGAACTATTGATTTCAGAGTTATCAAGTATGTGGAAATAGTTATGAAAATTCTCTAGAAAGCCATTGTGATGTCTAATTAAAGGAGCTCGAGATTACTTGAAAATTTTGCCTAAAAGCTTCAGCATAAAGACGCCGTAGCCCATGGTAAAAGGGCTGTCCATAATTTCTAGTAGTCATCATATTGTGAAAGAAAACATTCAGCGCAATAAAACTCAACTAGAAAATGCTTTAAGCGTGTTGAAAACCTAAAGCCTACTAAACTTCCAAAGCTCAGTCAGTGTCACAAAGCCTTAGCATTAGAGTAGCCCGTGATAAGAAGAATCTAATATCCTACGCAACCCAGGTAGCTACCCAAATCAATTGTTTAACAACTCGCAACTTTGAGAGTAAATAATAGAAAAACCCATATAGCTGAGAATACTCTAACCAGATTATTTTCGATAGTTAAGCTGAGCAGCATTGTAACCCCCTCATGAAAGAACTAATACATTATGGAAAACTACCATAAAGATCTACATACTAGGGATGAAGAAAGACTTGAACTAGCGCATTTGATTGTTAAAAGTAAATAAACTTACAAAAACTTTACACATTACTGCTCATAACTAACTAATGCTCTCAGCATTCTCGTTAAGAACCTGGAAAATAATAATTAGTTAAAAAGTCACATTAATTTGATGGATGTCACATTTTGAATTTATTGCAAGGAAGGCCGACCATGGGATGGACACTTCTGAATTTGACCCAAAAGAGACAAAACTTAGTAACAGGGAAGGCACCCCAGAGAAGCGATGCTATCTCTTGTTGCCAGCGGGAACACCACTTATGGGGAGGGGGAGGGAACGTGTGAAGGGGCCGTAGCCACAATTGAACACGTGTGGAGGAAAGGGTCTGATTTGATGAACTAAACTGGGAACCAGGAGGAGATCATCTGTCAGTGATGTGGTGGGTGGTATCCAAACATCCACGCCTGAAAGTGGTCCACCAAATGAGACCGGAATATGTGGACAGCTTCTGGGAGGGTAGGGGTGGAGCCTGCGATGGCATCCAAGACAATCGTGTGGATGGTCCACATGGCGATTGCAACCACCAGAGTATGGAGGGATGGTGGAAGGGGAAGCCATTTATGAAGCAAACTTATCTCTTGACAGACTGAAGGGATGTGTTTGATCCTGGCCCAGCAGACGTTGAACTTCGCGCCATATCACTTTAGAGGTAGGACACTTCTCCAGGTGGTGGAACAGCGTTCCATACTGGCCACACACGACACAGGATGAGTGTAAAGCGTTAGAGCGCTCAGCCATATGGTACACCTGCCTCAGGCAGTGCCACAAATGGGAACGGATTTGAGGCTGCAACAGAGGATGGTGTGCGTATTTCCAGATAGTTTTTTGGGTCTCAATGGAGTAAGGGATGTCCATCATGTCCAGGCAGTCCACCCTGGATAGGACATGGGGCCGTGTGGGGATCACGCCATCTTGTATGGGTAGCCCCTGTACCTCTTGTGTGAACTGAGGAGAGGGGCGGCCTCTCTGGGCTGTGTGTCCGCTAATACGAATTCTCCACTCAGCGCTCCACATGGAGAGGAGGATTCGTTTGTAGTGGGTTTTAGTCCCGGGATGACCTGTGGCTGATGGGTGTGTAGCCAGGTATTTTATCAGGGAGTGAGAGTTCGATGGATTGTTGAGGCCCAAGGCGCAGGAGAAGTTATAGCAGGCCACGCGGGACCAGTGTTGGGAGGGGAGCGTAGGGGCGGCGATGGCCGCAATCCAGGTGCCCAGGATCTTGGCAGCATGGGCTTTGAAGTCAAGCAGGCCCATGACACCATGATGATGAGGGCCAAACATGACCTCTAGCCGTACTGGTGATGGGCGGCCTGACCAAAGCCATCCTTGCAGCAGGGCATACAAGGATTTGAAAAAGCTTGGGGAGAAGGGGATGGCGTGGGCTCCAAACCGGACTTTGGAGAGGAGCATAGAGTTGGCAAATACAACCCTGCCAGTAAGAGAAGTAGGGTGGGCTCTGAGAGAGGCGATTCGCTTCATCATGTTGTCTAGAATATGACTCTCCCTTACTGCTGATGCGTACCCGCCTGCCTCCACCCACACGCCCAGATGGCAACCAGCCCTATGGTAGGGCGTGGCACGAAGGGGAGCACCAGTGGGGCGGTGTGGGGTGAGCAGGGAGGGCGAGCATGTGTGCGAGCAGATGGGCCGGGCTGGGCACTGGTTGCTGGGGCCCAGCAGGTTTGATACTGACCAAGGAGGATGATTTCGGTTTTGGAAGCATTCAGTGCCGCATTACTTACCCGGGAATAATCCTGGATGAGAGCTTCAAGTGCGCGTGCATCTTTATTATTAGACACCCCAACCACACAGTCAACTGCAAACGCCATCATCTTGACTGGGGCTTGGCCTGGTACATGGACCCCACTGAGTTGGGCATTCACATTTCGAAGTAGTGGGTCAAGGCTGAAGTTGTATAAGAGTGGGCTAAGGGGGCCCCTTTGTCACAAGCCCCTTTGAGGGCGGACTACTTCCACTAGGAAGCCAGGGCCACGTACTGCCATTGATGCAGATTCCGTGAGCAGCATCACCCAGTTGATGAAGCGAGGGGGTAAGCGGAATTGATGGAGGCAGGCCCTGTGGTATTCCCAGTTTACTCTATCATAGGCCTTCTGTTGGTCCAAGAATACAAGTTCCCCAGAGGCTGTGGACTGGCATGCATTAGCCACAGAGTGCACGTTGTCCCAAATCGACCTTCTGGGTATGAAACCAAATTGTTCTGGGGAGATGGTGATAGATGCTACAATCCCTAAACAGTTAGCCATGATTTTTGTTAAAATTTTTGTATCCATGTTGGTTAAAAAAATGGGGCGCCAGTTGGCTAAGTCTAGCTTATCCCCTTTCTTTTTTGTGTGACAGTAAAGGCCTTATGTCCTCCTGGTAGGAGGCGCATATCCAACAGGCTCTGGTTAAGCAAAGCGAGCAGCAGTGGGGATATATATTTTCAGTATTTTTTGTAGAATTCATATGGGATGCCATCTGGGCCTGGGCATTTCCAGTTTGGTGCACCGCGGATGGCTGTCCATAATTCGTTCAGAGTAATCAAATTCATTATTTCTGAGTATCAGGAAACGGTGCAGATATGGGTTCAGTCAAGAAATTCCGCCACTTCAGCCAGCTGAATTGGATTGGATTGGTATAACTTGGAGTAGTATTTTTATAATTTGATTGCCACTTCAGTTGGCATATCCGTGATGGAATCATCCGATCTTTGCACCTGTGTGCAGGCCACGCTCTGGCGTGGTGAGAAATTTTTATAAAAAAATATGCAGTGCACTTGTCGCCCTCTGTAATGCATTTGGCCCTGTACTGAACACAAACCCAATTTTTGTGTTGCCTTTCGAGTGCATTGAGGTGGGCAGCTGCCTCCACCCACTTCCGGCCCCATGCAGGGCTGTATCCTGTGGCTGGGATGTTGGACTCCAGGTGTGCCAACTCTGCCAGAGTGCGCGAGATGACAGCTGATGTGGCTCATGAGCGTCAGGAGGAGAGGTGGCGAGAGTGGCGGATGGTATCCTCTTTGAAGCTGCCCATGTGGAGATGGGGTCCACGCAAAATGGTGTAACAAACTCTTTTTCCAAAGTTGCTGAATCCACCCAAGTGGAAAATCCTGGCGCTGCAAGTTCTGGAGGGCGGAGTTTGCACCAATGTGGGGCCTTAGCCACTGTGACAGGTAGGTGGTAGGTTATTAGGACCAGCCGGTGGTTGGAGAATTCAATTTTTGTTGTTTTGAAGTGGGAAATGTGGGGTTGGAATTTCGCCAGCATAAGGATAAGGTCTATGCGGGTCATGGACCTTAATTGGCCGTTTTGGACGTGGGGTCGCGTCATGTTTTTGAGCAGTGGGGCTTGCTGCGGCAGTGCATCCATTAACCCAAGGGTGGCCTTTAGAACGTGAAGTTCTATGTAACCCTGGGGGGCGTGGGAGGAGGAAGGCCAACGGTCCGTTGGTGTGTTTAGCCAACAGTTCATATTGCTGACTATGAAAGGGTCTGGGGGTAGCGGGAGGGATTTGACTGATGAGAAAAATTCCCAACGTTCTCATGCACAGGTTGGGGCGTAGATGTTGATGTTAGCATGTGCCATGTCAGCCCATGAGAAAGTGACAATGAGGACTCAGCTATTGGGGAAGGATTCCGATGATAAAAATTTGAAAAAATTGTTTTTACAAACTAGTACCCCACAGTGCTCTGACCAAAAGGATAGGGATGGGAGGAGCATGGTTTTCTAAGCATCCTTGAAACCTCATGGACAGTGGGTCTCCTGGATGGCCAGGATATCCATGGGTAAATTTTTTTTGTAGAAGACTCAGTTTCCTATCCCAGGATGGTGAGGCCTTGAGTCTGGCAATATTAAAAGTCCCTAAAGTGAAGGTTTCCCCCATCACACCTTAGGTGTGAGGGTGTGGGCACCTGGGCCCACTATCCTCCTCTAGATCCCCATGGGCCTTCATGGCAGTGAGGATGTTTGCAGCAACACTATTGGTAGTTTTGTTGATTTAGCAGAAAAGTTTGCTTTGGCTTTTGCCTTCACTTTTTGTTTCCCCTTTGTCAGACAAATTTTTTGCGGTGTGGATGAGTTCAGTGCACCATTGAGCAGGTCAAAAAAAATTTTTCAGGTAGGTTGGTGACCAAGTCATTTTTGACCGGAGCTTGGTTGCAAAGATTGGGTGAAATTGAGTCACCCATCAGATCCTCAGATCAGGTGGCCCATCAGCTTGGGCTTCCCAATCTGATTGGTTGATGGATTCCCAAGTTGCTTCCACTGTGAAGGTTTCAATGTCCTCCTGGCGTTGGGAGTGTGGGATAGCAGTGGTAACTTTGGCCTCTTCCTTGGCTGCGGCCCTGCAGGCCTGCAAGGCCTTCTTCCACTCTTGTGGGGAAATAGGTTTTACCAGTAGGTAGCATCCTTGTGCTCCCCATGGGAAAGCCTCTTTGGTGCTTGCGGTTGGTTCATAGTGCGCCTCTCCACTGGCCATGGCCGCCAAGGGGTGCTCATGGAATGTGATGCCCTCCTTGGTGGGGCATGCTTGAGCCTTATGGTCAAACGTTTCACAGTGGGTGCAGATGGGGGCGCGCTGTCCACGGTTACCCAGAAAGGGTGGGTGGTATGCCCTTCAATATTGATATATGTGGAGTGCGGGATCTGTGTTAGGTCCTTCACAATCTCCTTGGTTGGGGTCAGAACTGCGATGGCTTTGGTAGTGCAAATGTGTGGCATCAGCTTAAAGCGTTGCATCTTAAAAGATTGTATTTCACCGTAAACGGTGAGACCATCTTTCAGGTGTTGCTCCAAAATGGCACATTTTACCGTAGTAGGCAAAAAGTCAAATGTGAGGAAAATTTGGTTTGATTTTGTCCATCTGGTGCGTTTGGTTTCAATGACATGTTGCCCTTCAGGGAGGTCAATCACTATGTGCACCACAGCAGCTTCATCTGCTGCCTCCTTGTTTTTGAAACTGAGGTCCAGCCAACCACATGACATGGAGTGAGGTGTGACATACACCGCGGTTGAGAAAAAAGTGTGCACATCCCCACAAAATTTTTCCCATAGAGCTGTTTGTTGGATGTCTAGAAACACACGGACTCCATATTCCACCGACTAGAGTGGTTGGGAGTGCAGCGTGTTGATGTACTGGTTGCATCACGCTTGCCAAGCGAGGATTTCTGGGGAAATAGTGACCGCCTATATTTTTAATTTTTTTCTATTCCGCCAGTTTCTCCAGGCATTTTCAAACGTTTGAGGCTGCGGGCCTACCACCTGCTCCTCTTACCTTACTTGCCCAACTGCTCCCTGACATGGGCGCAGACTAATCTCCTCTGTGATATTATCAAACTAGAATCAGACTTGAATTGAATAAGTGCAAAAGTGATTGCAACGAGAGAGAAAAGTTTTTTTGATGGATGTCACATTGCAATTTGTTATTGAGAAAATAAAGCAGCATCAAAACTCATTATAAGATCAAATTTTCTTGTTCTCTCAGCTTATTTAACAAAGTGATATATCTAACTAAATAGCTGAACTAGATGCTCCTGGAGTACATGTTGTCACAGAAATGGAACTTGCTACCTTCAAACCTGTCTTTAAGTACAATTTTGAACCTGGAGAAGGAAGTATTTTGTCCTTCCTCTATGTCTATGATGACGTGATGAAAGGTGCCATAGAACATCAAAAAGTTAATCATATCTTTCGTTGTTTAAGTAAAATTGCGCATTGGGTCATAATACCTCACATGTACAACATGAATACATAGGACAAAGTGAAAATCTGTTTATCAAGGAATTTGGTTACATGAAGATCTTGAGCATTAAAAAAAGGCTTTCATGGGAATTGTTCTTCATCAAAATGAAACCCATAGCAAAATTTGTAGATTGATTCTATATTTAGGCTTAAATTTTAATGATACTAAAAATCTTCCACTGGTAATATCATACAACTGTTTTTTGGTTTACATAGTTATACTGACTTACCTTTGCACGTCACTTCTTTAAAACACAGCTTCAACTATGGCTTAGAAAAATAAGAAGCTTTGCGCTAATTGGTTTATATACATATGCTGGAAACTGCTCAAAAGGCTTTTAAAACCCAGAGTGTATATTGTGGAGAAAAACAAGTCGAAAATGTGAAGATGCTTAAGTGAAACTACTGTATAAAGATTAAACAAGCCAAAGACATGTGCTTCAAGAAGAGCCATGCTATTGCTGAGCAGGAAAAAGAGCAGTAATCGTAAGTTCAGGTACCTTTAAATTCAAGCACCCTACAGTACCTAAAACTGAAACATTGTGATTTTCTTACCTTAAGTGCATTGAGAGCCAATCTAATGACAACTATAAAGGGAGTTATGAAGATACGGGTTAGATTTTGGTAACCCCACAGATATTGCCATTTCAGGTCATTTATACACTAAACTAATTGATGACGCTCAACTGGCAGGGGTCTACCTCAGTTGATTTATTGGTTGTCAATAGTGATTAATACTGTTAGTGATGCTGACCAGTATCTTGCCTTATTGATCTAACCCATTTTGAGTGTACATAGTCTATTGGAATCAAGAGCAAGTATCATGAAAGCACAATAAAGATAGATGCAACGTTGCATATTAAAAAATTTTCCTACCACCCAAATTTGGAGGGCATTATCCAAAGTAAAAAGAAGTGATTCAAGAGGTTCAAGCAGTTGTTATCTAGAATGTTAGATCACTAATCAACGCTATCTCTTTCTGTCTCATTAAGAAAATTAAGCTTGTTCTGGTCCTTGAGCATGCTTAAGAATATAGCACCGTGGGTCAGAACAAGACCTTATCAAACAGTGCTTATTCTTCATTTCCTAATTGTTTTGGAAAGCTACTTATTATCTCCAACAAAAGCTTTGTTTAACAGTCAATATTACATACTCATAAGGACGCGATCTATCATTAATTATGAAGGAGTTACTAACTTAAAAAGAAGGTTGTTTATCTCTCCTCAATCACAAATCCCCTTATGCTGGATAAGAAATAATTCAGCATGAAGGAATAATCACTGGTCGAGTACCCTGTTTCTGCTTTGTCTTTGAATTATTCCTACGCTTAAATAAATACAAAAAATCCCTAATTTAAACGATGCAGCAGATGGCATACCGTTTTATGTTATAAATCTGTTAATGATTAAACCAAAGCAACAAGAGTGGTTTCAACCAATATAACCCTTAAAATACCTTCAAGTTGCTTATTAAAAATCGCTGTGTTGACGGAGTCAGACACTTTTAACCTGTAGTTAAGGTGTCCTCACTATAAGCTTATCAGTGATTAATCAAGTTATCTCTTGTGAAACCTCACAATCTGCAAAATTGTAGTCTGATGCATTAGGAGATTGAAAAGGGGCAATTAATTTCATTTAAACAAATTGAAAAAGGGTACTTTCACGGATTCTCAACTTGATTTGGTATTACCCAATAAACAACTTAAATTTGTACAATACATTAAGTTCAGATACGCTTTCATTAAATTAGGAGGAACTTAAAAAGGTATGACATCAACATAAAGACTATTAAGATATTTTCTTAATAAGAAATCTATTACAGTCATTAGAATAACATAATACACAGCATTGAGTTAGGAGAATTAGTCACACACTATTAAATCTATACAGAAAGTAAAAGGTAGCGGAACAATACATGAAGACTGTTAAAACAACTAATGGATACTGGCTTACTTATGCTCTCACAGAGTCCAAGGTCATCTCCATAGTTTCTATAAAAAGGAAAATTGAAAGTTACAGAAAGATGATGGATTACATGAAGCTAAACATCCTCATGAAGTAATATAGCTATCTAAATTCCATGAATTGTAGATGATTTTGCCTGACTCTCCAGATCATATTTCTTCTCAACAATATCACCATCAGCAGTTACTAAAAGATGTATTTATCGCTAGAAATCCAAGAAAAGTGAGCCTTAATATGCAAGGTAGGATTGATTTAACATACTTGTCTTCTACGAGATTATGAAAAGCACCTGCCTCATTCCAATGGATGAGGTAATAAATCATGCAAGGTCTCAAACTAAGCTGTGTGCTTATTTAATTAGATGACATTTCGGTGTTTTCAAGGACTTTTACTGAGAGACATGACCATCTCAAGTCAGATTCAAAACTCTTAAAAAAACAACATCAAGCTTAAGGCTGAAAAATCTATACTCTTTTAACAAGAAATGATTCTTAGGACATTCACATTGTAGGAAGCAAATCAAACCTTAACAATAAGGGAAAAGAGATTTCCAAAATGCCTGAACTGAAGAGCCTCAGAAATATACAGTAATTTTTCAATGATGGATTAATATCATCAGTTTATCCCATTTTACTCAACTTTTCAATCCTACTATTCGCTTACTAGCAAAGAAACCCTTTTATATGGAAGAAAAAAAGTACATGTTCAAAAATATAAAAGATACGCTTTTCTTTCCAATTACTATCACTTATAGTAAATAGTTTTGATTCAAACAGAACAATATGATAATCAATACCAGGTGAGATGAGCACTATTAATAAAGAAAAAAATTGGCAAATATGGTAAAGGGGAGCGGAATTGGATCTGCACTGCCCAAAGGCACCAAGCGCACAGGAACAAATGAAGATAACAGTAAAAACAAAAAACCCAAGGTGGTGCACCCTTCAGGTTTCATGAATTTTTTTAGTAAAATACTGCAGTTACATGGAAGTATCCCACTCCAACCTCTATCATCAGTGGAATATGGGATACGTTTATTTTTGGGTGTAGTGACACCAATAATGTGGGAAAAATTTGGGGAAGTTCAACTCAAATTATTCCTGCATGCGGTGTAATTAACAACTATTACTATCTGTAAAGGTTGGGTAGACCTTGGGTTCAAAAAATCGGGAGAAGCAAATGAAGCAGCAAAGGTCATAGTAGTGCTCAACCATCCCGATGGGCAGCATTTGGTATAAACCAAATGCACACATTGGATAGAATCCAAAGGTATTTTTATAAAATTATGACTACCTTCCAACTACACTTGTGTGCACAGTAGTCGAATGACTTCTCCAAGAAGGCTTGGAAGCCTATGGAGAAATCAAACAATTCAAAATTAAAAAATCCAGCTGATGCTGACTTTACCACTGGGAAGGCGATTTCAATCATTTCCCTGAACCAGGAGGTAGTGGAAGATATCACAAAAAACCCCACATTGCATCATTCACCATTGATGGGAAAAATCCCAACTTTTCTGCACAACAGTTGAGAGCGCGCCCCATATGCAACCACAGCCAGGCCTTTGGGCACAAGATTAATGCTTGTCCCATAAAATAAGGCCTAAGAGAAATGGAATTCTGTGAGAAAGAATGGGAAAGGACAACTCAGAGTATGCCAAAATAACAGAGACCACACAAGCATTCAACTGAGGAAGAGCATGGACAGTATAAAATAATTCACCCAATTTCCTCAAAAGAATGAAAATGGCCAAACAAGCTTGCAAGTTGGATGTGGCTAAGACAAAGGACTTGGAGGAATCATCCATCTCACTGGAATAAATCCAGGAAGACATGGATGAACTTTAAACAATGAGCCAAATTAAATCCAACAGAAAATCAAACAACCAATCAAAATAGAATGGATTTGTTACCTGATTTGGAAGCAAATGCAGCAAAACAGGGGTTTAGAACACCCCCTCAAAATTGTGAAGCACAACCCAATCAGGAGTGAAAATCAACAATGGAATGCACAAAATGAAAATTTGGCTACTAAGAGCACACATTTGCACCACAATGATAAATTAAAAACTAGCAAAAGGCAAGAAATAAGCAAAAGCAGCGGCAACAAAAGGGTCAGAATACACCCCACACCTACTCATAATTATGCTCTCCACAGCAGAGGTGCAATGGAGAGTAATGAGGGCGTGGGAGTAGGGCCAGGGGGCCCTGCTAACCACTCCTGAGGTTCATTGGGCGTCTCATTAGAGATAGGGATGCTGAACATAGTGGGACTCAAGGCCTTATTGTATCAGGCCAAGAATTTAGTCTTCTGAAACCCACCTGGATATCCTGGCGGTGCAGGAAACCCACTGTCCACAGGGAAAGAAGGAGGAATGGGAAAACATGCTCCTCCCAACAATATCATTTTGGTCACAACACTGTGGGGTGATTAGTACATGTGAACCAAAAATTTAAATTTATCAATAAAAATTTGTTCATGGATCGCTTTGTACTAGCCATTACCTTCTCATGGCACAAAGAAGTGCACACAATAGCCAGTGTGTATGCACCAAACTGTGCAATGGACCATAAAAGTTTTCAACAGCTCTAACACAACTCCATCTTCCAGAAAACGCTTTTGTCATGGGAGACATGAACTGATGGATCAACCCAGCTACTGACTGATGACCACACACAACGGAGGCACTACAAGGGTAAGTGGAACTTCATGTGCTAAAGGCCACCCTGATACTATATAATCCACTATATAAATAGTCACCACTCTTACAGAACATGACACGCCCACATGTGCACAACTATGTACTTATCTCTATGTCACAGATAGACCTAATACTTACACCATTAAATTTCCAACGCCAACTTCATAATTTCAGACTACAAAAATCAAATTCTCTGACCAATGGCTAGTTTTGGTGTCCTTCACACCAGCAGAAACAACTACCAAAGCACCCAGGTGTTGCAGAATACGCCCAGAAAATTTAGCTGAATTGTAATTTTAATCTTGGGTGGAGGAATTATCCTAAACACAGGATTTTCAAACACCTTTCTGTTCAGACCCTTTAATTACCTAGGAAAATTTCAAAAAATCAACAACACAACAGATTAAACACACAGCATCAAGAAGATACAGGACAGCTTCAGCCATCATCAAGCACACCTTGGCAGAAATAAATCACCTGGAAAATAATGTCTCATGCACAGGATATAGCCCTGGTTGGGGATGCAAATGAGCAGAGATTTCTGCTTGGCTAAACGCCCTGTTATGCAAAAACCAACACCAGGTTTGGGTTCATTATAGAGCAAAAAACCTAAAAGACGATAAACTTGTTTGAACTATTTTTTCTGAAAATTTCACACCAAAAAAATATAGTGTGCACAAAAATCTGACTAGACAAATCCATAGCGGAAACACCCAAAGAGCTTATGACCATAGTACACATGTTTGTACAAATTTATATAAATCTGAACCGGTCAAACCATCAAGAATTATAAATCCCTCACAAATGCACATATCGACTTTGCAGCTCAAAACAACAATTTAATTAACCTAATATCATGTGAGGAATTATGGGAAAAGTACGCGGTGCACCAAGAGGGAAATGCCCTGGACCTAATGGGGTTTTCTATGAATTTTATAAAAGTATTTTACTACCATATCTAATATTCTTTTAGCTTCCATGAACAAGTGCGTTATGTAAACATGCTTTCTACCTGGTGGCAAAGAATCTTGCACTATCACTCTATTCAAAAAGGAGATAGACTAAATTTATACAATTGGTGCCCAATCTCCCGATCCAATACTGACACAAAAATATTTCCAAAATTTATGGCCAAATGACTAGGGAAATTGTAACTGATGTGATATCCCCATCACAATATGTATTTGTCCCAAGAAGATCCATATGGGGAAGTATTCACACAGTTGCAAATGTCTGCCAATCTAGAGCTTCTGGAGCATTTGTCTTTTTAGATTAACAGAAGGCATACAATAGAGTGAACTGACATATCTCTGGGCCTGCCTTCAAAAAATTCAAAATACCAAATATGTTCTGAAACTAGGTGATGTTGTTCACAGAGTCAGCTATCCTGGCTGTGCACGGAGCAGGTTTTTTGACAAACAAAGTTCTTTCGCAGAGAGACTTAAACAAGGTGACCTCTAAGCCTTTACGATACAAACTTAGTCTTGATCTAGTCAGGAATATAAACGCCCCTCTTCAATGCAATTAATGTCTATGGCTAACCACCGGTCAAAATGATGGTTTTCTCTGATGACTGCGTGGTGGGTATATCCAGCAACTAGGATGCTCGCAGAATTGAGAAGATAATACAAGAATATTCATCCACAAGCAACGCTTCACTTAACCCTGATAAAACGGAAGTCATACTCTTGGGGAATATCAGACCCATTGGACGCCATCTACCCTGGGTCTACAGACCAATACAATACCAAGACTCTTCAACAGACATAGGAGGCAAAGATCAGCAATTAATCCACTGGAACTTCCATTCACTACCAAGCTGGCAGCTGGACCTGTCCGTCACTTGTGGATATGGTTGGAAGCAGAAGGTTACGCCAACTCCATGATGGAAAATCAACTTCTAAATAAAACAAAAAACAGCATTGCCTTCTTACGTGCAGATCAAACAGGACTAACAGGAAGGGTTATGATAGCCAACTCCATGATACTATCAGTCATAAGGGTTACAGCCCATGCGATTGCTTTCTCACCGTCCTTTTTTTATACAATTTACGCCTTAATACAGGGATGGCTTTGGTCCAGCCATAACTCCCCTGTACGATTTGAAACATATTTAGCTGAGGAGGAATGGAGGTATGGGGCTAACTAATTATGTAGAGCAAGCGACCCATTACTAGGATCCTGGATAGCTCAGATGACTAGTCCAGACCTTCCAGATCTAAGTTGTGCTAGAACAGCAAGATCTAATTTTACACGAGCACTCCAATTGGTAAACCCAGATCATCTAAACACATTAATCAAGTATCTGGCGTCTCATCCTACAGCTGCAGGACCACATGGCACTCCTGTACACTTTAACGAATACTTTTAGCCATGAGAAGAGCATAGTGGAGGATTCATATATGTCGGCAGATCTGTCGCTGAGGACGCCCAAGGCTAACTCACAGACAGTAAGTTAATAGCCAAATAGTTACAAATAATATAATAAGCAGAAATCCAAGTACCATAGCCAGGATTGACTACCTGGATCATATGGATATACCATACAACCTGGAGACCCAAAGAATAGTCATAGATAAAACCATCACTCGCTATTTCAATCCAGGATAAGAGCACATGTGTGGAGATGCATGAGGAGAGTATATTGCACAGCAAAACGATTGAATTCTTCCCACTTCTCATGCACAATATGTGGTCAATATGGAAGCCTAATACGCCGTTTAGAACAATGTCCAACATCAGTAGCTATCTAAAAAGAGGTCATGCGCCTATTCCACCAAGCCAGTGGACAATCATTTAGTTTGGCTAGGAACATGTTTGCTCTCAACATGGAGTCCCTATCCACCCCTACGGGCGTTAATAGTAGCAATAATATTATGGACAATACATACCATACTACTAGAGTCATTTACAGGAGCAGCACCTACCCTCCAAGAAGCCATTAATTGTTTTCACTATCATATATTGGAACATTTTCAAGTATGGCTGTTTGGAAACATGACCCCACGAAACAGAAGGATAATAAATTCATGGTTCCCCATATGGTTCCTATATATTGACCCGTTCCTTCACTAGTGCTGCATCCAAGGATAAGTCAGCATAAACCCCCTACCGTCCTAAACTTGGTTGTCCTGGAGAAAAAAAGAGGGGCTTCAAACCCTCTAGGGTGTCTTTAATATTCACATTTAATTATTATCTTAATCCTCACTATATCATAGGTGTACGTCCTCTGGTCAATCTTTCCCAGATAAATGAAAAAGATGAAAGATTTATTAAAAACAAGGCAAACCTTGCAAAATCTGGACTACGGACAGCCTTACATCCTTTTTATGGACGCCTATGATCCAGCAGTAGGGCCATTTTCTAACAGTTGGAAGTTGAAGGAAACAACTACCTGATATCATATTATAGAAAGACTCTTTCTAAGGCTGAGCAAGTTAAAGTGTCACAGAAAAGGATTTCCTAGAGATTCTACTTGCAGTAAAACAATTTCATACCTTCTTATATAGTGAAGATTTTAAAATTGTTATGGACCACGCTTCTTAGGATTAGCTTAAAACATGAACGATCCTACTAATAGCTAGCTTGGCGGGCTCTCAACCTTCAAAATAATGCCATTAATAAAGTGTATAGATTAGGGACGCTATACATGAATGTGGATGAATTTTCCAAGTTTCCATAGTTTATATAAATACCATAGAAGATGAATGGCTACAAGACCTACTCATGTGGTCAGACTCTTGTAGGATAAAGATGAGACAATAAAGAAGATGTTGAAACGCTACTCTTGAAACACAAAGGTCTTGATAGGTTAGTATAAGAAATATGGAACAATATAGTTACCTTACTTGTAACTTTAAGAATGGGTACCATTTATAATGGAAGCCCACAAAACCTTAAGACAAGGAAGATCCAGAAAAGACTTACAATTGATTAAGAAATGATAATATTGGGAAGTATATTTGCAATCTGTAGTGGATTTTTGTATACTGTATAACTTTCCAAAAACAAACGCCACATAAGGCTAAGTACAAATGTCAGCTTATGACCCTCAGCAGCCATTCCAAACTATCAGTTTAGAATTTGTAGGTCCACTTACCAAATTAACAAATGAAATTGATATATCCTTGTGAGGATTGATAAAATCATGAAGTAGGAGAAGCAATCGCATTTCCAGCAAACACTACTAAGGCCGCCTTCAACTTTCTATATTAATATATGTTCATTCTGCAAGGTTGTCATCAGGCATTTATATGTATAATGCGAATAACTTTACCTCAAGAGTTGTGAAGATCCTAGTATTGGGCATGTGGGATACAACAGCTTTTCTAGGTGCCCCACTATCCATCAATTAATGGAAATGTAGAATAAGCAAATTGACTCTAGTTTTAATCTTAATATGGCTACTTTCAATACCATACACTGGGATCAATACCTCTTAAGTGTTCAGATGCTTACTAAGTAAACTATTATTGTATTATCAAAATATTTCCTTTTGATGCTCTATAAAGAAGATAACCTGGTACATTGGGCCTATTGTTTTGTCAGTTTACCAGTGATAACACTGAAGAACCATAAAAAAGTTAAAAAAGTTAGCACATAAGACCAACTTATTTCAGTTTGATGCAGTGAAAAATCTGTTCAAGACGGTTAAAAGAGAAGCACAGCCAGCAAATGCAACCCGCTTTTTTTTACTAGCTTTTAAAAAATTATCTAGTCCTAAAATACAGCTTCTTGATACCACAACCTTATAGCACAATGTAGAGGAATATTAGACACCATTTATAAAGGACCATACGTCATAAGCTGCAGATGTAAAGATGTATACTCAGTAAAGTCTCTCAAACTTGAGTTACAATCAGTAGAGCACATTGTAGATCCTTACGTTAGTACTAAAACATTATTATTGATGGGGTGATATAAAATACAAGGTATCAGGCATAGTGATGAGAATATTGATAAAATGAGACTTCTAGAGACTTTACATGTAAGCCTACTCAAAATATTATAGCAAGCTCCTCAAAAATTACTTTATGGATAAATTGACCAGAAACAATGTTCAAATTGATACTAGAAAATCTCCTGGGTTTAACACAAGAACTCAATCTCCAGGAGAATATACTAATCATTCAAAGTAATGGAACATCAGGATACAAAGTGACAACTCCATCAGGTAACTTATTAAGCTATATTTAGTGTCACCTTCAAAAGGATACAATTCAAAGATCTGTCTAAAATTTGACTTAAGACTAATGTCATAATCAATATGGACATTCAATATACATATCATACCTATAAATCTAAGCTACAAAGGCATTCATATATTGTAAGTGGCATCCAAAGAGCCTCCATATAGATTGCCATCCTTTAATATATAATTTATCTTTTCCTTATGAGGATTACCTTGTTAGAAATAACATATAAACATCTACATCTATTTTCAAAATAGAGTAAACTTTCTTATTTTGAATCTCCTTTTAGTACCTTTGCTTTAATTAGTCCCTTTACCCCTTAAAATAGGATTTAATCTCTATTTATTGTGATAAAGAAAGACTTAGTCACTCTATATAAAAATTTAGCAACTTTAAAAAATTGTAGTCTATAGTAATGTTAACTGTGGTGCTTCTTGGGATTAGAACCATTAAGTCTCTAAAAAATCAGAAGCCCTACAGTTAGTAGATTGTTTTATGAAATATGTCATATCAATATTTTGTCTGAAAATGACTTTGTCTGATTACACTGCGTGGTTGTTTGTATCCCACATATTCTAATGTTTTTAGTACAATAGTAAGTTATCAGTGACAGAGTGCCTCACATTACCTAAAGGTTTGGGAGGCTCTGTGAAAGATGCTTATGATCAAGCCATGTAGATTGTTATGAATATCTTCATTAATTAAACGGCCAAAATGGATATAAAACCAGTAATTAGAGCAGTACGTCCATTAATATGCTATCATATCCTATGATACATGTGAAACTAAACTTCCTTTAGTTCAGTATATAATATTTTTTACAATAAAAAAAAGTGTCAAAAATGTCTACCAACTTGGGGTACAGACCACACTTCACCATCAGCTCTTAATTAATATAGATAATCCAGCGATAAATAACTTTGTTATGCATATTTGAGGTTTCTTCAACTGGTCAAGAACTAATTGATTAATTCATCCAATAATTTAAAGCGGTATGCTGAAAAGAAGCGCCACGAAGTCCTTAACTACCAGGTAGGCGACTTATATGGTGGACACCAAGAACCTTAGTCTCAAGATCCATTGTTGGAAGCTGGCTTGCAAAAGTTCTAAGCCTTTCTCTGTAAGCAAAGTCTCAAATAGAACTTTTTTTCTTTAATTGTCAACGCACTGGAAGATCTATATCTCCTTCCAAGCTTACTTCTTATCCTTAATAAGGGACAAATTCAGAATCATAAAATTTTTTGGTCGATGGTACCTCCTGAGTTTAAGTAGATGAGGTCTTACGTTGTAACTGTCAAATTCAGCTTACAATACTTGGTGTCATGGAAGGATTATAAACGTATGAGAACATCTGGGTACCAGCCTAGTTTTTGCTAAATGTCAGAAATTAGCCACAGAATTTCATAAAATTTAACCAGAAACACCACCCCACCCTGATCAATATTGATTTTCATTACAGCAATCAGACCCCCAAACCTAAACGTAAACTATGCCCTAGCAAAGGTCCAAAAGGTGGAGTAGACCCTGTCCTTTAGGAAAAGTAATATAGGACTCCTGGCTTGAAACAAATTTTACAGAACATTTAACCTTTTCAGAGTCAAGTAGCATCAACTAAAGGCCATGCCCCTTATGCAAATTAATTATCTAGTAAAAACTAAAGATGATAGATGTGTAGCTGCAGTCCCTCATTGTTTGTCTCGTTCAACCCCACAACCTACTTTAAAATCCAAAATCATCATTGACGCTAAATAAGAAGTACTGATGTGCAAAAGATCATAAACTTCGTTTAGATTTTATTAATCAAGCCCAGAGAAACAGCCAAAAATTCCTCTTAAATAGTGATAAAAATTAAGAGCTTATTTAAATGTAAAAATTATATACCTGAGACAACCCCCATGTAACAAGAATTTAGCAAAATAGTTGCAAATGGCAAAAAAAATTGAATGGGAAAGGTCATATTGAGAAGGTCGCTCTTTCTGCTCAGCATAACTTTCTGAGCCAAATTACATGAATTTATAAAACAAATCAAATTCGCTTGTAGTAGTTTTGCTCCAATGTCCTCAGATTCTCCACCGGCTGCTCCAGCGTGGGGCAGCGGCGAAACTCCCCCACCATTTTCCATCTGGCAGGAAAACGCGCTAGGACTGGTTCACCCATTCATTCCAAACCTATGGGCCAATCCATTCTTCCTAAGGACCTGGACGCCCACCTTGCTCATACCCAAGAGGTACCATGCTGCCCCCTAGTGCTCCCCCAGAGAAACATGCGCTACAGCCTAAGGGTCAAATATGGGAAACTATTCCCATACCATGACTAAGCCATTATCAAAATGGCACAGGCATTGATGACACCCTCCAGATTTATCAATTTCCGCCCCTACAAGGAATATTTTGGCCTTGGCTTCACCTGCAAAGCTGACGCTGCCACTGCAGCAACTGTGCCCCTGGTATTCCAGGGCACCCCTCTCCCCACAACTCGGACTCAGCTCCCAGCAGACACCACTTTGGTGATCCCATTTGCTGGCCTGCCCACCCACCATCCCCCTGAAGTGCTCCACCAGGAGCGGATGGACGGTTTGGAAGCCTATGGCTCCAACCCCATTTTACAATTTGTGGTCCCAAATGGGGCCACACGACTTGCTGGGCCTCGGGCATATGCCACTTTAAGCCCTGAATTTAATAAAATTTTGGTGGCACTTCCGCTGCACACCGTTATTCCCTCAGCACCTGACCATCCATTTTGGTCCCACATCGAGGGTGGGCGGACAATCTGTCTGTCATGTTTGAGTTGGACCACTCAAAATGCAAGTGCCCCTACTCAACCACTTCAGGCGGATTGGATGACTCATCTGCTGACCTCCAATCCACTTCCCACCCTGTACAATTTCAGGCATGGGGCACAATCCTACCTCCTCCACCCACAAAGCCTGTTGTTGCAGCTACACCTGCAGCCACCAATCAGCCTCCTCCTCAACCCAATTCCATAAATAATTCCTCCAATCAAGCATCAAATTGGATCCCAGTTTGATCCCATGCTTCCACAAATGTATTGAACAAACCTCAACTGTACGCTGATTCCCCAATCCAATTCAACCAAAACCCATGGTCTTATTGGCTGAAATTGAGAAATCAGGTAACGTCATAGATGAACAATCGCTGCAAATTGAAAGGTTCTGTAATGCAGAATAGGATGCAAAATTACCACCTTGGAAATATGCCCCACAACCTAACACCGTACCATTCTACAGTGACCACCAGCTTGCAGTAGAAGCAGCCGCCACACCAGATTGCCTACTGCTCCACAAAGCTGCCACCAAATCTGTGGCTGCGCTCACAGGAGGAATTTCACCTCCAATTATCCCCAATAATATTACTACACAAGGTAAGATCAATATAAAAACTTTACACAAAAACGTCGCTGAAGCCATCCAGAATGTGGTAACAGTAGCACAGAATCTGAAAGCAAAAATAACCTGAACCAACATTACAACATTCGTTAAACTCCCAGATGCCCGCCTCAAAGCTGAAGATGCTTTGGCCAAATACATTGCTGCCATTTTGATGGTTGGCAACTATTTGGAAGTTCCAGTCATCAAGAATATTGAACCCCATACCGCCGATGCCCCCACACCCTTACTATCTGCCTTAACATGCACCCTACTCTGGGATGAGATGGATGCAGCTGAAGATGAGCCCCCGATCCCCCCTCCCCATCCACCATGGAGGGATAGCAGTATTCACTGCCCACTTGGATGGATACTTTGATAGATATGATTCAATTGATCCGTCCATTTTGGGCGTTTTGTTTAAATCATTTTTTATTTATGATATATAGTTTTAGTTCAGTAATGTCCGTCCCCTGGTCAGCTTGCCTCAGTTAGATAAATAAAAGGTCATATTGGTAATTAATCCTGTCATTAAATTTTGAAAGTAAAAACTAAACTGGACGTTCAAAACTTATTAAAATGATTTGTAATAGCATTATAACCATAAAAGATTTTAACCTAATTGAAAGTCAATAAAAATGATGAAGTCAACCATCATTATAACAATAATTAGCGTTTGAGCTGTATTAATAGGTTTTAAATTAGCATTTACAATCCTGCTATTGTTCCCCAGTCTAAGACTTACACATTTCATGTCCAGCTATATGGCCTAGTACCCATTTTATAGGGTCTTAGGCTATTAGCTATTTCTCTATACTAATTTTTTTCCTTATATAAATTTCATTTTTACTTATTAGCATATTAGATTCACCTTTGCTGGTAGAAAATTAAGCCTTTGGAGGGGCCTCCCAAATTATACTAGGCTGAGGTAATGTCGTCAGCTAAAAGGTTTATCTGAAAATTCTTACTAGGAAGTCTGAGCTCAGATTAATAAAGAGCCTATAAACCATTTCCCCCACCACACCATATTCAAATATCACACAACAATCCCATAAATCTAATAATACAAGTGCAGCGATGCCATACTGTTTAGAGATTCTACTGTAGGTGCTGGGGCATCTCAATCTAGAGCCCAATATCTTCTTGGCACATTAGATTTCTAAAAGTCTTCTATTATCAAAATAAAAAGCTTAAACTAAACTCAAAGGCTTATGACCCCTCTGAACTTAGGACTAATACCAAAGTAGCATCTAGCAATCTTGTGCCTGATATAAAACCTGATACATATAAGCTTGCCCTTATGTTATCCATAAAAGTACCTCAGGTCCTCCCATCATCTTGGTCAATTTATATTACAACTAAAACTGAATGATTATTAAAAACTTCGAGCAAAAGAACAGGTAAATTTTTGAGTCAGTCCTCAAAATGGCCATAAATGAGACAAAAGCTTTTAGTTAGTATATCCAATTACTACATGCTTTGGAGTGGGTATGGATTTTTTTTATTAATTTAATTTATTGCGGGGGAGGCCAACCATGGGACAGACACTTCCGAATATGACTCAGGAAAGATAAACTTAGTACCAGGGGGGCACCCCAGAGAAGCAATGCTATCTCTTGTTGCCAGCGGGAACGCCACTTATGGGGAGGGGGAGGGAACGTGTGAAGGGGCTGTAGCCACTATTAAGCACGTGTGGAGGAAGGGGTCTGATTTGATGAGCCAGACTGGGAACCAGGAGGAGACCAGCTTTTGGCGACGCGGTGGAAGATATCCAAACATCCACGCTTGAAAGTGGTCCACCAAATGAGACCGGAGTCTGTGGACAGCTTCTGGGAGGGTGGGGATGGAGCCAGCGATGGCATCCAAGACAATCGTGCGGATAGTCCACATGGCGATTGCAACCACCAGAGCATGGAGGGAGGGTGGAAGGGGGGAGGCCATTGATGAAGCTAACATATCTCTTGACAGACTGAAGGGATGCGTTTGATCTTGGCCTAGCAGACGTTGAACTTCGCGCCATATCACTTTAGAGGTGGGGCACTTCTCCAGGCGGTGGAACAGCGTTCCATACTAGCCACACACAACACAGGATGAGTGTAAAGCGTTAGAGCGCTCAGCTGTACGATACACCCACCTCAGGCAGCGCCACACATGGGAGCGGACTTGAGGCTGCAACAGAGGATGGTGTGCGTATTTCCAGATAGTCTTTTGGGTCTCAGTGGAATAAGGGATGTCCATCATGTCCAGGTAGTCCACCCTGGATAGGACTTGGGGTCGAATGGGGATCACGCCATCATGGATGGGTAGCCCCTGTACCTCTTGTGTGAACTGAGGAGAGGGGCGGCCTCTTCAGGTTGTATGTCCACTAATACGAATTTTCCACTCTGCGCTTCGCATGGAGAGTAGGATTCGTTTGTAGTGGGTTTTAGTCCCGTGAGGACCTGTGGTTGATGTGTGTGATGCGAGGTATTTCATCAGAGAGTGGGGGTTTGATGGATTGTTGAGGCCCAAGGCTCGGGAGAAGTTGGAGTGGGCCGCGTGGGACCAGTGTTGGGATGGGAGTGTAGGAGCGGTGACGGCCACGATCCAGGTGCCCAGGATCTTGGCAGCATGGGCTTTGAAGTCAATCAGGCCCATGCCACCTTGATGATGAGGGCCAAACATGACCTCTAGCCATACTAGTGGAGGGCGGCTTGACCAAAGCCATCCTTGCAGCAAAGCATACAGGGATTTGAAGAAGCTTGGGGAGAAGGGGATGGCGTGGGCTCTGAACCAGACTTTGGATAGGAGCATAGAGTTGGCAAGAACAACCCTGCCAGTGAGGGTAGTAGGGTGGGCTCTGAGAGAGGCGATTCGCTTCGTCACGTTGTCCAGTATACGGCACTCCATTACTGCTGACGCATATCCGCCTGCCTCCATCCACATGCCCAGATGGCGCACCGGTCCTATGGTAGGACGTGGCATGAAGGGGAGCACCAGTGGAGCGGTGTGTGTTGAGTTAGTAAGGCGTGGACGTGGGCGAGCAGATGGGCCAGGTTGGGAACTGCTTGCTGGGGCCCAGCAGTTCTGAAACTGACCAAGGAGGATGATTTCGGTTTTGGAGGCGTTTAGTGCCACGTTGCTTACCCGGGAATATTCATGGATGAGGGCTTCAAGCGCGCGTGCATCTTTGTTATTAGACGCCCCCACCACGCAATCATCTGCAAATGCCATCATCTTGACTGGGGTTTGGCCTGGCACATGGACCCCAGTGAGGTGGGCATTCACATTTCGCAGTAGTGGGTCAAGGATGAAGTTGTATAAGAGTGGGCTGAGAGGGTCCCCTTGTCGCAGGCCCCTTTGAGGGTGAACTACTTCCGTTAGGAAGCCTGGGCTGCGCACTGCCATCGTCGCAGATTCCGTGAGCAGCATCACCCAGTTTATGAAGCGGGGGTGTAGGTGGAATTGATGGAGGCAGGCCCTAAGGTATTCCCAATTTACTCCATCATAGTCCTTTTGTTGGTCCAAGAAAACAAGTGCCCCAGAGGCTGTGGACTGACACACATTAGCCACAGAGTGCACGTTATCCCAAATCACCTTCTGGGGATGAAATCAAATTGTTCTGGGGAGATGGTGGCAGATGCTACAGTCCCTAAATGGTTAGCCATGATTTTTGTTAAAATTTTGGTATCTGTGTTTGTTAGGGAAATGGGGCGCCAGTTGGCTAAGTCAAGCTTATCCCCTTTCTTGAAGAGTGTGACAGTAAAGGCCTCATGTCCTCCTGGTAGGAGGTACATTTCCAACAGGCTTTGGTTGAGTGAGGCTAGCAGCAATGGGGATATATATTTAAACCATTTTTTGTAGAACTCATATGGAATGCCATCTGGGCCTGGGCATTTTCAGTTTGGTGCACCGCGAATGGCTGTCCATAATTCGTTTGGAGTAATTAAATTCATTATTTCTGGGTATCAGAAAATGGTGTGGATATGAGCTCGTCAAGAAATTCCGCCATTTAGCCAGCTAAATTGGTTTGGCTCGGTATAACTCAGAGTAATATTTTTGCATTTCAATTGCCACTTTGGCTAGTGTCTGCAATGGAATTATCCGATCTTCGCACCTGTGTGCAGGCCACACTCAGGCGTGGTGTGAAAATTTTTTTAAAGAAGTATGCGGTGCACTTGTCGCCTTTAGTGATGCGTGTGGCCCTGTATTGGACACAAACCTGATGTTTGTGTTGCCTTTTGAGTGCATTGAGGTGGGCGGCTGCCTCCGCCCACTTCCGGCCCCATGCAGGGCTGTATCCTGTGGCTTGAATGTTGGGCTCCAAGTGGGCCAATTCTGCCAGTGCGCGCAATATAACTGCTGATGTGGCTCGTGAGCATCTGGAGGAGAGATGGCGATGGTGGCAGATGGTGTCCTCTTTGAAAGTTGCCCATGTGGAAATGGGGTCCGCGCAAAATGATGCAACAAACGATTTTGCCAAAGTTGCCTCTTCCACCCACATGGAAAATCCTGGCGACGCGAGCTTGGGGGGCGGATTTTGCACCAACGTGGTGCCTTTGCAACTGTGATGGGTAAGTGGTATGTTATTGAGACCAGTTGGTGGTCAGAGAATTCCATTTTCATTGTTTTGAAGTGGGAGATGTGGGGTTGGAATTTCGCCAGTGTTAAAATAAGGTTGATGCAGGTCATGGACCTTAAAAGGCCATTGTGGGATGTGGGGATGCATCATATTTATGAGCAGTGGGGCATGTCGTGGCAGTGCATCCATTAACCCAAGGGTGGCTTTTAGAACGCGTAGTTCTATGCGACCCTGTGGGGCGTTGGGTGAGGGCGGCCACTGGTCCATTTGTGAGGTTAGCCAACAGTTCATGTTGCCAACTAGGAAAGAATTGGGGGGTAGCGGGAGGGATTTGACTGACAAGAAAAATTCCTAATGCTTGTGTGCACCGTTTGGGGCGTAGATGTTGACAATTGTGTGCACAACGTCAGCCCACGAGAAGGTGACAACGAGCACTTGGCCATTTAGGAATGTTTCTGAGGATATGAATTTGAAAAAATTATTTTTCTGAATTAGCACCCCACAGTGCTTCAACCAAAAGGATAGGGATGGGAGGAGCATTGTTTTCCAAGCTTCCTCGGAACCTCGTGGACAGTGGGACTCCTGGATGGCCAGGATTTCCATGGGTAAATTGTTTTATAAAAACTCAGTTTCCTAGCCCAGGATGGGGAGGCCTTGAGTCTGGCAATATTCAGCATCCCTAGAGTGAAGGTTTCCCCCATCACACCTTAGGTGCGAGGGGTGGGCCCCTGGGCCCACCAGCCTCTTCAAGGTCCCCATAGGCTTTCACAGCGGTGCAGGTGTTAGCAGCAATGATATCAGGGTTTTTGTTAATTTTTGCAGAAAGAGTCACGTTGGCTTTGGCCTTCACTTTTTGTTTTCCCGATGTCGGACGAATTTTTTGCGGTGCGGATAAGTTTGGTGCACCGTCGAGCAGGGCAAAAAAAAATTTTTCAGTTGGGATAGGTCCCAAGTCAGTTTTAACTGGAGCTTGGGTGCAGCAATTGGGTGATATCGAATCTCCCATCAGATCCTCAGATTGAGTGGCCCACTCAGCATTGGCCTCCCAATCTGATTGGGTGATGGATTCCTGAGTCGCTTCTGCCGCGAAGGTCTCCATTTCCTCCTGGCGTTGTGAGTGTGGGATGGTGGTGGTGGCCTTGGCCGCTTCCTTGGCCGTGGCCCTATGGGCCCACTTGGCCTTCTTCCACTCCTGCGGGGAGATGGGCTTTACCAGTAGGTAGCAGCCTTGTGCTCCCCACGGGAAAGCCTCCTTGGTGCTTGCAGTGGGTTTGTAGTGCGCCTCTCCGCTGGCCATGGCTGCCGAGGGGTGCTCTTGATATGTGACGCCCTCCTTGATGGGGCATGCATGCACCTTATGGCCAAGCGTGTCACAGTGGGTGCAAATGGGGGGCGCGCTGTCCACGGTTACTTAGAATGGGTGGGTGGTATGCCCTGCAATGTCAATAAAGGTGGAGTGTGGGATCTGGGTTAGGTCCTTCGCGATCTCCTCAGTTGGGGTCAGAACTGCGATGGCTTTGCCGGTGCACAGGTGTGGCATCAGCGTGAAACATTGCATTTTGAAATATTGTATTTCGCCATATATGGCGAGACCATCTTTCAGGTGTTGCTCCAAAATGTCACGTTTTACTGTAGTAGGCAAAAAGTCAAACGTGAGGAAAATTTGGTTTAATTTTGTCCATCTGGTGTATTTGGTTTTGATGACCTGTTGCCCTTTGGGGAGGTCGACCACTATGCGCACCGCTGCAGCCTCATCTGCTGCTATTTTGCTTTTGAAACCTAGGTCCAGCCAACCACGTGACATGGAGTGAGGTGCAACATACACCATGGTCGGGAAAATTTTGTGTACATCTTCACAAAATTTTTCCCATAAGGCCATTTTTGGATGTCCAGATACACATGGACTCCGAATTCCACTGACAAAAGTGGCTGGGAGTGTGGCATGTTGATGTACTGGTTGCATCGTGCTTGCCACGCGAGTATCTCCGGGGAAATTGTGACCACCAGTTTTTTGAGATTTTTTCTATTCCGCCGGATTCTCTGGGGCGTTTTTGAACGTTAGAGGCCGCGGGCCTTCCGCCTGCTCCTCTTGCCTTGCTTGCCCAACTGCTCCCAGACATGGGCGCAGACTAATCTTCTCTGTGAGATTATCAAACTAGATTTAGTCTTGAATTGTATAGGTTGCAAAAGTATTTGCAACGAGAAAGAAAAAGCATTTGGATTTTTGATATTGCATTGTCTCATTAAGTTTTTAACTACCCCCCGCTGTCAATTTGCCTTATTGATTTTTAGCACCAGTATCTTTTTTTCTCTCTGCTACACTTTCAAACCAAATTTATTGATAGTAAATTAATAATAACTGTTCCAACCACCCTCTAGCCCTATCAAACTATTGTCCACAGATCCTCACATACTGTTTTAGTGTTGTAGCAGCAAAAACACCACCTAGCATCTTCCACCTTAGGGGGAAGTGCATTCAGACTGGGTTATCCAATTATCTTAAGACTCTCAGGTCATTTCCTTCCTCCCAAGGGATCTTGCCCTCCACCATGTAAGTTCCCAGATAGTGCCTCAAAGTCTCATGACTCTCAATGGAGCAACATGCAATTTGGCCTTTTGGTTAAAAATGAAACTCTGTTTCCATATTCACATAAACTGAATATCAAATTAGCACAGTTGGTGATGAAACCCACCAGCTTTTGTTGACTTCCGCCCCTATAAAGGTTTTTTACATGGGCTCTGTTATAACTTTGGTGGAATCATTGAGATATGCTGGGAGAAATTTTCACAGGGTCGAATCCACTGAGATTTTGGACAGATAATATGGAGATTTATGGCCTTCAGACACATAAAAATATAATAAGATATGGAGCTATTGCCTTGAACCACTTTATCTATTTAATATAATATATACAGCAAATTCTCACTGCTCCGCTTGTCATAACCTTCTATTAACCTTCTTTCCTTCAATCATCTCATCTTGCTAATATCTCAGCGACTTTGGATGATACCATTTCAACGGCTTAGTATTCAGTTCCACCATATTTCATTGGTTCCAGCAGAGCATGGTATTCAATTCTCTATCGCCTTAGTTTAGACTATCTTACTCAATATTTATCAAATGCCAACACCACCTTGTCACTCTATTTGGAGGCAATCAATAATAATCCTGTTCCAGCCCAAAATCGCCTCAACCGAGATGCTTAAAAATCATAACTAGTATCATGGTTGATGTATTCTCCCCAATCTGCCGTAGCTATTTCAGGCTTATCATCCAGTTATATCAGAATCTCAACAGGCTATCACCTGTGAAGCTAATGCTGAAAGTTTGGCATTTGTCCCCTAGTATTCCAGGGCACCCTCTCTCTCAAAAAGACTTGTACAGCTACCAGTGTACACCACCACTATTGTGGTTCAGTTTGCTGGTTTGCTCAACCACCTTCCCCCTAAATGTTCCACTAGGAGCTGATGGTTGGGTTGGCAGCCTTTAGCTCCAACCCTATCCTACTTTTTGTAATCCTAAAATGGGGCCACCCATCTCTTTGGGCTTCATACATTTGCTATAATATATCCTGATTTTACTAGATTATCACTAATACGTCCCCCTCATGCTATTATCCCTTATACCCCTGGTCATCTGTTCTGGGCCCGCATGGAAGGCAGGTAGTTTATCTGTCCATTTTTCTTTAAGTTGGATTCTCAAAACACAAATGCGCCACCCTTGCTGTCTCCATGAGCTCTAAGCCCATCTCCTCCCAAGACCATACTGCCGGTGACCCACAAAGGTTTTGTATAGGGTAAAATCCCACCCTACCTCCTCAAAGCCTACTGCTGTAGTAGATGCGTCAGCTAGTCAGGGACAGCCTAAACATAGAACTAAAAATACACCAGCCAGTCAGGAAGTAGTTTTAGTAATATTAAATCTCAATCTTCCTATATAATCAATAAAACCTTAATCTTATGTCAATGCAAATCCAGTTCAAAAATAATTCTTGGGACTTGTTAGTAGATTTTTCTGTATTATGTATTTTGTTGATCTTCTGATCTCCACCTTAACGACTTTTAATGCAAAACATGAGGCACAATTCACTCCCAGGCTTTATGTCCCTCAGATAAGCGCCGCTTTATTCCAAAGTGTTTACCAGCTCAAGTTTGAGCTGCTAATTTATCCAATTGTTGTCCCTTCAATAAAGCTATCGCTAGATTAGTAGTGATGTTTGCAGCAGGTATTCCTCCTCTCAACATCTATTCTATCTTAGCCCCTCTGGGTAATTGCAATATTATAAATATGTATAAAAAATCAATGAGAAAGTTTAGGAAATGAAGAAGTGGTAGAATGGAGCCCAAAACCTGAGTTAGCCTACACCACTATGGCCACATTTACCATGCTCCCTGATGCCAAAAATTCAAGCCAAAGTAGCTCTTGTAACCTTCTCAGCGGCTTATCCATGCACACATATCTTTCAATTTTTATCTCTCATGAAGAACTGGCTCACATAAAAATGATGTCCCTAAGCCCTTGTTCTCAGCCTTGTCTCATACCTTACTCTAAGATGAGTAAGACACTTCCAATAATAATTCCTGAAGCCCTTTCCCCTTCCAATAAGGTTAGATAAGTGATTCTCCGCTTTTCCACATGGTTGGTTGTTAGTTAGTTTTGTTTCCAACAATTTCTTTGGACGTTCTGGTACATTTTGTAAATCTTTTTAACATTTTAAAACCTATTAAATTATCAATATCTGTCCCCTAGTTGTATTACTCAAATAAAAAACACTGGCAAAAGTGACTATTTTTAACATGTTTTGGTGTATTTAAAAAGGGTGCGAAATCCTTTTGCTAATACCTCACCAATCATCAAATATGTGTTAGTTTGTGCATTATGACATAGTATTAAACTGTTCCAATAAACAACTTCATCATCAGGTGTGAGGTCTTTGTGCATTGCTACAAAACTTCCTAAAATGATCTCTGTATCAAATTACAGCGGAATGTTGCTCACAATGTAAGTAACCTTGAGTATAGCTGCACTAGTTCAATTGCAACTCTTATATGAGAAAGCTCATACTCAAAAGCTGTCCCTTTATTAATTAAACAATTAGAGTAACTATAATAAAAATGTATCTCTATTTTCTAAAGAAAATCTCATTGCCATTTACTCTTAGTTTTACAGCAAACTACTGAATTATACACCTAGAAACTTTAATATACCACTATTGCTTGTGTTACACTAGTGGTTTCTATATCAAAGATATAGACAAAAATCTGAACCTTTTAGCCAATACCCATATAGACATAGGCCTTCATGGGACCTAGCGCTTACTAAGCTCTGATCCAGGGAACATTATCCTTTTTTTAGTACTAGATGGTCCCAACCCGAGGGGGGATTCATCAATCAGGGAACATTATCCTATTGTAGTTAATAGTCTCATTTATCTTTAGTTAGGTTAAATTATCATGGGAACTTGAGACAAGGCTTTGCTTTTATTGTTACATGACACTTCAAAATAAAACTATACCACAAGCAAATTGTTCATTCAGAGATCTAATAGCTCCTCTAGTTACTAAGTCTCAATTTCAAAGGTGAATCATTTTAGTGTTTGCATATGATTAATTAAGCTTTATTACTCACTAAAATAAATTTTATACATTTCCCTGCCCTAACTAAATTTAAAAAATTCTTTCAGCGCAACTTCTATTTTTTATAGAGATAAAATGTAAGGAGCAAGACTAGTATGTTCGCTGGCCCATCCAGCCTCCTAATTCCTGGACCATAGGTGCAATGAGGACACAAGTGAGATGGATGACATTCTATCGCCAAGCTTTTCTGATGTCATAATCAAAAATGAAATGCCAATATTGAATGCCCACGCTGTCTTATCCCAAGCAGAAGACCTACAAGAGTTCATCATACATCTGATGTCCTTTCAGGCTACATTCACAATAATGTTGTGAGGACAAAAGTAACCTAAGTTTACTTAGTTACCATATTGCAGTTTCCATGGAGCCATTTAAGACATTAAGTAACTAAGAGAATTATGACTCTTAAGACCCATATCTGATAAGGGGGAAACTATATTAGTGGGTGCATGTTGTCTGCGATATGTTTCATGGTGCACAATGCAATCACTTTGAACAACCAACTGTTATATATATTTTATTTTCTACTAAACTTAAATCTAGATAAAGGGTTTTCTTGTTTATTATAAGTTATCTTGCCTTGCAAGCCTTGGCTTTATAGGTAGTTACCACAGTCGTATAAAATTACTATTTAATTATACAGTGTCACTTTTTCTCACTAGTAATCATGGTGGCAGATCAAACACAAATCCCCACCAGTACAACTTTTTTGCTTCCTTACTTTTCTGATCACCATGGCTCGTGGCCTCAGTTTTCATATCAAATATTATAGAATTCTAATCTTAGAACCTACCTTGCCCTGTGAAGGTATATATAATTGGTAATATGGTCTTATTATTACTATGGAAATCCACTAGAGTCTTAATACACTCAGAATATTGCTACAATTTCTGTCCCTGATTATTTGCTTCACTGACCTAATTTAAATATCACTCTTATTTTGATACTCTTGTACTTGTGACTTAACTGTTAAATAAATGACTGAATAAAAACGTTGGATATATTAGAAATAATATTGCTTAAGTCTAAATTATTATGTTATAAACATCAGCGGTTTTTGTATGAAAAATATTCTAAGTACAAGTGAAACTTAGGAGTTGCAGCCTAACAATTCCACTTAATTTATTTGACTTAATGCCCAATTCTGGGATGCCTTTCAGGATAAGTAGATATTGTTTTTAATGTCAAATTGGGTTACAATCAAATTAATCTTTAATTAGTGATATGAATTGTCTTATCTTGCTTTCTTTCTGCTCAACATCAATTTTGAGCAATTTTAGAAAAACAGTCAATTTTCCACCACTGCCCCACCACACCAATCTCCAAATTTATGTCCTTGGATCCACCACCAGCTGCCCCACACACACACACACACACACACACACACACACACACACACACACACACACACACACACACACACACACACACACACACACACACACACACACACACACACACACACACACACACACACACACCACATACTGGGGCAGAGGTACTCCACCCACTAGTATTTAACACCCTGCAGGAAAAAACATGTGGACTGGCTTGTCCAGTCTGCCAAATACATCTGGTCGCTATGTCCCCATAATAGGACTTAGCATTCTACCTTGCACGAGCTCACCCAACCCACCCCCACCCCTATCCCTACCCTGTTCCAATATTCACTTTTGCCTCCACATTGAGTATGGACGTCTATCCCATATACTGACAAAGCAAAAATTGAGCTGGCAACGGCCACCTTTGCGCCAGTAGGGTTTATTGACTTCCGCCTATAAAAAGGCTATTTTGATATTGGATTCTCCACTGAAGAGGATCCAGCCACTGCAGCAGATACACAATTAATTTATAAAAATACCCCATTATCACCACCTGAACACGCCTCCCAGATGCTACCACACTTGTGATAAACTTTACAAACCTCCCATCACATTTTTTTTCTCAAACACTATATGAGGATTTGATGTGAGGGTTTTCCAATTATGGCGAAAACCCTATCCTCCAATTCGTTGTCCCAAGTGGCACTGAACGCCTTGTGTCACCTTGAACAATGGCCACTATTACCCTCCACCAGCTGAACTATGGCCCAGCACATCCCCCGTGTGCCTATATCCCATCTGCACCTGACCATTTCTTTTGGGCTTGCACTGACAACGGTCACACAATTTTTCACCTCTGCTATGAATTGGACCACACCAAAAAGGTATGTCAATATAATTCACACCCTGCAAACATGGACAACACCATCCATGAGGCCACACCAACAGCAATTAAGTGGGGTTTTTGGTTGCCCCCACCCCCACAGGCCATGCACTTGGTCAGAAGCAAACTCTAGCACCTCAAACCCAAGTTGGCCAATGCACGCCCATGCCAACCAAGTAGGTGCAGGATTGGACCACTGTTCTATCCAGAAAATCACCCGCCCCAAAACCTACCAAACCAAAATCACCTACCTGCATATCTTCCCAAATCAATTTAAATCCCTGGAAAGTATTAGAGGAAGTAACCAAATTGGGTGAAATTGTCCTACCAATGAGCTATCCAATTGATTTAACACCTTACCTGAATTCAGACTTTGATACCTCAGCCCTGACCGACTAATATATCCACAAACCTAGAGCCTTTTTTCAAAGTGACCACCAGCTTTCCGCGGCTGCGGTGGCCAATATCAATAATCCCTGTAATTGCATACTGTGTTCAAAATTGATCACAGAATTTATAAATGGGCTTCACACCCCCTTGTTCCCCTCCAATTTTCCTCCTAACACAAAAAGAGTAAATCAAACACCTTCACAAAACTGCCACCTCTGTAAGGGTAAATCCTGAGATTAATGGAATTCCTAAGATTATAGATATTGTCAGTCAGATCAATATGATATGTGATGAAGTTAGATCAAATAATTTCATATCAAATTAATGATTGTAGTATAAATATTCAATTAATCGTTTAAACTACTTTATTTGCAATAGTATTCAGTCAATTAATTGCACCAAAACGAATTTATGATGAGACTGAGATGACTCCCACAGCCTTTCAAAATCACATGCAAGTTGAAATCCCATAAGCTCCAGAGAAGAATAGTGCACTATTTAAAATCAATTAAGCTTAGGTAAGTCCAGGAAGTTGGATGGTATATAAAACCAAGGCATTCATTTGGTTAATCTTTGCGGTCAAAAAAATTAATCCTATAATGCAAACACTATTAAGTTTTGTTTACTAAAGTGTTATCATTATCGATCTACCACCCCAGCCTACAAGAAACGCCCTTCCAACTTTCTCCTTTTAAAGCCATGTCTTTAAGCAACTCTCATACCAGATTACCCACCATACCTTATACCTGGACACCTCTAGTGTCCTTGTCATACTGGGCTAAACCCCTTGGTTATGCTAACTCATGGTTAGCTACCCCCAACCAGGTCAGTAGTACACCAGTCCCTGAAAAAAATGACCGCCACTATTTACAATATTTATCCCACCGCGTTTTTATTATTAGGGGCTTTGATATATGCCTTGTTGATGGGAAGTTACCAATTGCTTGTGCTGATGTTTTCCCCAGTAAAGAAAGATAAAAAGAACTTATAAAGGAGCAGTAGGACCCAGTCAAGTGCAGACAGTTAATGTGTCCAACCATACACCTATGACTTACCCTACAGTTCCCCTTTTTTTAGTAAAAGATGGTCCCAACCCTACAGTTCCCTTGCAAAAGAAATTATCTTTAGCTGAAGTGAAAGAAGGTCTTACGTTGTTGGGGCATATTTTAAAGCTTATCCTGAGACCTATTCAGATGATGCACGGAAAATTATGGAAGTGGGTTCACAACTCACTGGTGATGCGCTGAGTTGGTTTATAAGTAACCTAGAAGAGAATGATAATGTGTGCACTAGATATGAGGAATTCAAAATTTAATTGTTAGAAGCAGCAGACCCACACTAATACTAGATTAGAGTCAATGATAGCCTTGATGAATTTTCAGCAAGAAGGGAAAACTGTTGAGGTATACATAAAGATGTTCCTGGATATCTTTCAGAAGACAGAGTTAGATGATGATATGGGAGCACTTTACTTCAGACAAGGGTTAGGAAGCCGCTTAGCAGAATTAATCAGACATCATCCCACCACGCTGCCATTAAAAAAGTTATTGATATCACACAGAATCTAATGGCGAGTGTTGGCGGACCATAAGAATGCTGTATTCAAGGGAATCACAAGAAGAGAAACCCCCAGACCATCGTTTCCTCATTAAAGAATGATACTCAGTCTTATCCATTATAAAGTGTGAACTTACATGTTGGAAAAAGTGTTTGAAAACTATGGCTTTTCTGGACAGTGGGGCCTTACGGAACTTCATCTCAGAGCATGAAGTGAAAATGCTGGGCTTGCATGCAAAGAAACCTTTGATGAAACTAACCTTGGGAAATGATGAACAGTCTTTAGCTTACCGCTGCTCACGTCACATTGACCTGAAGTTTGGGGTAAGTAAAATGAAAGTTGAGTTTTGGGTCCTTCGTAGTTCACCCCATCCTGTAATTCTTAGGTATCCTTGGTGGACACAGGTTGAACTTCAGCACAATTATGGACGGAACTCTATCACAATTAAGCTAATGGATAAACTCCATGAGTGTGTGTTAGAAGAGCATAAAAATTTGGACATGTCCGCAACTGTAAAGCAGGTTGGTCCATTGAAGACTTGCAAAGGAAAGATCCCTGAGTATCTCTTAAAAATGGGCTTCACTTTTTGGAGAGGAGGAGGCTAAGCAACTACCAGCACATGGATCCTTTGATCACGCGATTGATTTACTAGAAGGGAAGCAGCCCACCCATGGACCTATTTATAGTTGCAATAATAGGGAACAAATTTCCCTGAGAGAATATCTGGATACAATGCTTGAGAAGGGGTTCATACGGGTTTCCCGCTCTCCCTGTTCATCACCCTTGTTGTTTGTTAGTAAGAAGGATGGTGGACTACGGCCATGTATAAACTACCAGAAGCTCAATGATATAACCAAAGAACCGGTATCCCTTACCTGATGCCGATCACTTGAGTGACCAATTGTCTGGAGCTAGAATCTTTTCCAAAGTTGACTTGAGGGATGCATTCAACCAGACATGGATAAAAGAAGGTGATGAGTGGAAAACAGCGTTTAAGACACGATTTGGGCTATTTGAGTATCTGGTGATGCCATTTGGGTTGTGTAACGCACCTAGTACATTTCAACAAATGATTAATACGGTGCTGGGTGGCTATCTGGAACACTTCTGCGTAGCCTACCTTAATGACATTTTGATCTACAGTAAGACGCAGAAGGAACACTTACTGCACTTGAATTTGGGCTATGAACAACTTGGAAAATACAACTTGCATGTGAAGCTATCAAAATGTGAGTTTGCAAAGGAGTAAGTTGAATTTCTTGGTTATGTTGTGGGCAGGAATGGGTTCACCATGGCATCTATCAAAGTGGATGCCATCACATCTTGGCCTACACCTAATAGATGGAAGGATGTTCGTAGTTTCTTAGGCTTGGCAAATTTTTCTAGGGATTTTATCAAAGCTTTTCTTCTATTGCGTTACCCTTATCACAGTTTACATCAGAAAATGTTCCATATAAATGGTCTCAGGCAGCGGAAAAATCTTTTTGACTTGAAGGCTGCCTTTGTTTCTGCACCTGTGTTGGCAATGCCAATGATGAAAAGCCCTTTGTGGTTGAGACTGATGCTTCAGGATATGCTCTTGAGGGGTTTAGTTGCAGGAGGGGATGATAGTAGGATGCATCCTGTAGCCTACTATTCCAAGAATTTCATCCCAGCGGAATGCAACTATCCTATCTATGACAAGGATATGTTTGCTGTTGTTCAATGTCTCAAACACTGGCGCCGGTACCTGTGTGGGGCAAAGTACCCAGTGAAATTTTTGACAGACCATAAAAACTTGACTTACTTTTATCACCTCACGGCAATTGAACCAGCGTCAGGCACGATAGGCACTTACTCTGGCGGATTATGACTTAGACATTGGATATAAACCTGGAAAAATTAATTTGGTTCCAGATTCCTTAAGCCGGTGTCCTGACATGATCCCTGAAGAAGGGAAATTAAAAAGTTTAATACACAGGTGCTTCTGAAGACCAAGGATCCCGCTGCATTATTATCTCATCTTGTGCTAGTGGGCCGTGGAGATGAGATTTTGGATGTTTAAAATGATGATGCTTTACGTCAGAATGTGAAATATGATCTCATTCAAAACTTGGACAGTGTGTGGTACAAAAAGGGTTACTCGTTAAAGGGTCAGTTAGTATTCTGGAAGGTTGTTTTTATGTGCCAGAAATACCTTTAAGATTGGATGTCATGCGCGAGCACCACGATGTAGGCATGGCAGGACACCCTGGGAAGAATAAAATGATTCAACTGATTCAAAGAACTTACCGATGTCCTGGTCTTAGAGGGGATGTCTTAAAATATGTGGCAGTATGTGAGGTCTGTGGGCGCACCAAGGTTCGTAGAGGACTTCCTGAAGGACAATTACAGCCATTGTCAATCACACAAAAGCCATGGGAGTCAATATCCATAAATTTTATAGTAGAGCTACCCCGTTCCCCAAGGATTCAATGCAGTGTTGGTGGTGGTAGATAGATTTACTAAAATGGCTTATTTTATCCCAACTACTACCAATGTCACGGCTAAAGAGATAGCTCATTTGTTTTTGAGAAATGTATTCCTGCATCATGGTACTCCCAAAGAGGTGATCTCAGACAGATGTCCTCAATTCAAATCAAATTTTTGGAAACAGCACCCTGTAGACCTTGTAATCAAGAGATATTTATCCACTGCATACCATCCTCAGACTGATGGACAGACTGAGAGAGTTAATCAGGTGCTGGAGCAGTACCTGAGATGCTATGTTAATGCAGAGCAGGAAAACTGGGTTGAGTTGTTGCCTATGGCCCAATTCTGTTATAACACTCTAGATCACTCTTCAACTGGAATGTCACCGTTTAAAGATAATTATGGGTATGATGTGAACTGGGAACCATTACCATCTGTTGAAGCGGATAACCCCCCTGGGAGTGAATTTTTACAGAACATTTATCAAACTCATGCACTTTGCTTGGCCAATCTGAACAGAGCAGTACATACTTACTAAGACTTTGCAGATAAGAAGCGTGTTCCTGGTAAGGTGTTGGAAGTAGGTAGCCAAGTTTACCTGGATGCTCGAAATATTCCTTTGGATGTACCATGTCAGAAACTTGCCCATCGGCGCATAGGGCCATACAAGGTCACAGAGGTTATAGGAAAGGTGACTTACCATCTTGAATTGCCTGAAGGATGGAAAATTCACAATGTATTCCATCGTTCCCTCTTGCACAAAAAAAAGAAGGAATCTCCTTACCATACCAGAAAGTCAAAGAGCTAGCACCACCACTGATTAAAGGTCCCTGTCCTGAGTATGAGTTGGAGGCTAGTAAAGGGAGAAGAACACACCATGGTAAAGTGCAATATCTGGTTAAGTGGGCTGGATATCCTGCAGAAGAGAGCACTTGGGAGACTGAGGAGAACTTTAAGAATGCAGGCAAGCTATTAAATAAATGGAAGAAGAAGGCCTCGCAGGTAGCTTCATCCTTGGTGGGGGATGATGTCAGGTAAATCCTGACATTAACAGAATTCCTAAGATTATAAATATTGTCAGTCAGATCAATATGATATGTGATGAAGTTAGATCGAATAATTGCATATCAAATTAATGATTGTATTAAAATATTCAATTAATCATTTAAATTACTTTATTCGCAATAGTATTCAGTCAATTAATCGCACCAAAATGAATTTATGATGAGACTGAGACGATTTATACTGCCTTTTTAAAATCACATGCAAGTTGAAATCCCATAAGCTCCAGAGAAGAATAGTGCACTGTTTAAAATCAGATAAGCTTAGGTAAGTCCAGGAAGTTGGATGGTATATAAAACCAAGGCATTCATTTGGTTAATCTTTGTGGTCAATAAAATTATTCTTATAATGCAAACACTATTAAGTTTATTTACTAAAGTCTTATCATTACCGATCTACCACCCCAGCCTACAAGAAACGCCCTTCCAACTTTCTCCTTTTAAAGCCATGTCTTTAAGCAACTCTCATACCAGCTTACCCACCATTCCTTATACCTGGACACTTCTAGTGTCCTTGTCATACTGGGCTAAACCCCTTGGTTATGCTAACTCATGGTTAGCTACCCCCAACCAGTTCAATAGTACACCAGTCCCTGACAACCACCACCTCCAAGCATGTCGCTGAACTGGAATATTTTTCCCCATCCACACGCACCACAAGATTCAAAAACTGCAAAATTAGAACAACTTCTTGATGCCTGCATCCAGGCAAACACCACGTTGCCAAACTCATAGAGGCCTTAATCCAGACCCAAATAGTCAATCTCAACAACTATCTACTCCACCTTGACCCTCATCCCGCATATGCTCCAACCCCCTACTCTCACCATTGATCCACCTCTACAATGCTGAGCCTGAAGATGACCTGCCCAATCTACCCTCCCCCTCCACCATGATAGGATAAGTGGCTCACCTCTATGCCACCTGATAGGTAATTTTACAGTTTCTTTTTGTGTCTCATTGCCCAAAAAGGGCAGTTTTTTCATATTTGTTTTTTATTGGTTTAATTTTGGAGTTTCAGTTTCAGTATTGTCTGTCCCCTGTCAGCTTGCCTCAGTTAAACAAAAGATATAAATTGTCTTAGTATGTGATACCGTTGTTGATAGAGATGGTTTAGCCTTTTAAAGATGCATCAGAGGAGATGCTTTTTAGAAAAAATATGTTGTAAAGACATCAGCCACAAATCAGAGTTGGGTTACAGCAGGAAGCCTCACATGTGTAGTAGACCCTCAGAAACTTTGGCCATGAACTGCTGGTTTTGTGGTGGCACAAGGAGAGGAGTCTATGGCAAAGATGTAACTAGAATTAAAAGTAACCCAATATAAATACACAATTTTTATATGATAAACTTTTTTAGTAGTTTTAAAAAACAAGCTTTTTACATTTAATACTTTTTTGTTGTATTTCGTCAAGGATTTTACTTATTAATCAGAATGATAAGGGTAAGAAGCCACAGTACAAGTGATCAACAGGAGAATACAGCTCACTTATTTCTAAAGAGTTTAATTCTTGATAATACCACCATCTGATCTATTGTCTTAATACAATAAACGTTCACAACTCCATATATATCTTCAGATAAAAAATCAGCCATCTGAAGTAGTAAAAACTTCAACTGTGGCGGCCATGGCTAGGATGGAAGTGTTGGACAATTACAAGTCTGATTAATTAGTAATAGAGTTTAAGTTCAAAATAAGGAGGAAAATGAGGACAAAATCGGCCTAAAGACCCTGGAAAATTCTCAATGGAATCCTTTGAATTGGTGCAATAAATTTATTAATACTACTCAGCCTAATACCATGAAGTCCAGTAATTGAATTGTGCCACTATATGGCGAATTCAGGTGAGCCCTTTGGAGGCTCCTCCCCAGGCCACCACAAATTTAGTGCAACCTACTCCACAGAGGCAACCTCTTTTATAGGGTTGAAAGGGTATTGCAGATAAAAATATTTTCAAGCCTACTGATTGGGTAAAAATGATTAAATTGTTACCTCATGGTCATATCCTACCAAAAATTGACTTTCTATAAGTTAATCATCAAAATGAGGCGAGTTTTTCAAGGTCTGATAGATCAAATCACAATATTTCCTAATTTGAATTTTACTAAGCCATATTAACTTTGAGCCTCACCAATTTAAATACTATGTATCAACTTATTAAGAGGGTTCGTTTCTTTACCCCGCTGATAACACTAATAAAATCTATAAAACTCAAATTTTTAGTATTTATTATTTTTTGTTATTATATTATGGTGATTTAAATCCCCTTTTTGTTGTATTTTCAGGTCTTAATGCACCAGCGAGCTTAAAACCCCTCAAAAATCCAACAAGTGATGCTCACTACAGGGGTAGTACACCACAATCAATTATCAAAAAGAGAATGTTGAGGTAAATAACCCTTCAACCTCCCCTCTGCTTATAAACCCCAGCTAGTTGCCCTTGAATAACAACTCGCATGTGCTTTATCAAGACTTAAAAAGCTCAAACAGTGCCCATTTAGGTGTCCCTTGAAGAATAAGTTCATCCCTGGTGATGGTAATATTGCTTCGTTCTTAAATTTATGAAGCAGCCATTGAAGGGGCGACTGACCATCAAAGGTCAAGAACATCTTTCCTCATTTAAGTCGCTTAGCCCAAGAACTTAAGGTTCCTTATATGGATATTCTACACACCTGGGCTGAGGTTAAAGGTGCTCTTATACCGGATTTATTCCAAACAGAATTTAACCAGGGAAAAACAGGTCTTTATGCGCTTTATTATGTATGAAGGCGAATGGATCACTGCGTTTGCTGAGCAATTCTACCTTGTTGCTAAGAGTTTGTCAGCATCTAACATGATAAACCTTGATGATGCCCTCGCAGCTGTTATCTGGGTTAACTTCCCAACCTTCTTTAGCTCATCATATCATCTCCATAAAGCAAACTTTAAAAAACATACATGCATAAAATAGGTCTTGTTGGATGTTGCTGATTTTTATACCTGTGCGACAACAATTGAAGCTGTGATGATCCCTCAGGTTTGGACCATTAAGGAGTGCTCAACTGAAGCCCAACGGGGAGTCTATGTTGACCCCTATTCAGATTACTACTCTGAGCCCACAACTTGTAGTACAGCTCATACCTGATCAACCTTCACCCAGACAACCTGAGGTTCTCAAGCCAGTAAGTCAGTGTGCATCATCGTCAATGGGGCAACGCTTCTGGCCCTCATCTTGCCACCAAGATGAGCTTGTGCCATCTAACAAACCTCTTTAAGTGGTTCAAAAGCCTGCTCCAAAGCCTAAACCCTTTTCTCAGGTGACATTTACCCCCACCAACAATGGGTTAAGGACCAGGTAGATAAAGCTAAACCACCTTTTTCCCCATGGCTCCCAGCCTCTGATCAACCCAAAGTTGGCGAAATTAAAGCATCCACCTCCACAAGGCTATCTCTTCCATCCACTATAATCCAAACCCTGTAGCCTTGAGGAATCCTAAACCTCTACCTTCAGTGACAGTCGCTCCCAGCAACCATGAGCTCAAGGACAAGGCTGCTCAAGATAAGCCGCCTGCTCCTCCAATGATTATTGCTGCAGATGGGCCCCAACTACTAAAGTTATGGCTTCCACCTCCGATTACTCTTCTAGCACCCACCCTATGTATGTGGACAATCTTCAGATTACGAGCCTAAAGGGGGTATGAAGATGTTGAATATTATGTTCTAGGAGCCCCTGTTGAAGTAGGTATACCGGATTGGCTGAACCCTGAAGGAGTAGATAAAGCCCTGATCCCTCAAGAAACCTACCTTATTCAAGTGCTGGGGTGCCCTGAGGTTATTGATACTGCTATTGATGCTGCTCAGGTTATTTCTTCGCAGATCCTACCTATTCATCATGTTCACACCCTACAGTCCATTAAAAGATAACTATACTGAGACAGCTAAAAAGCTTACCTCTACTCTCCGTCTAAAGGAAGTATAAGCCCTCACCCCTAACTTTGGTGGTACCATAACTAATGTAGTAATTGTTATTTAAAAAGTCCAGGTTAAGGCTAGCTTGGACACTGGATCTCATGTGAACGTCATCTTATCCAAGTTGATCAAGAATATTAAGCTGGCTCCTGATCTCGAGTGTATGCAGGAGTTTTATATAGCGGATCCCAACAACACCCATGCTATTGGAGCCTACTCTTCTTTGCCTATTCGGATTGGAAAGCTCATATTGTTAGCTCCTGCAGTGGACTTAGATAATAACTTTTACAACATGCTTATTGGTACGCGGTTTATAATTGGGTATGAAGGTATAATCAACATGAAACAGGTTTACTTTTCCCTACTTGTTTATATTGTCCCTATACTCTTCACCAATGAGGACCCCCATAAAAAAGCTTACTTCTGCTTAGTTGAATACCCTTCCTCTGCTTTAACTTTATTCTACACGACCTCTGGATGGAACTCAAAAAAGTTGCCTAAGTTGATGGACGCTATATATGGCATTCCCTTTTATGCTTCAGAGAAAACAGTAATCAAGGCTGCTGAACAGCGGGTGGTCGCTACCAATATTACTCTACAGATCTCCTGAGCCTGTCTGCTTCACATAACAAGCATTGATGTAGTAAGCTTGTTAGATTTCAAATTGTTGCTAGGTATACTAGATCCCGCCTATCAATAGCTCATCAATATCCTATTGTTGAAACTTACTAATAAATCCATCATTGTCAAAAAAACATCAAGAGATAGTGAAAGGTCTGCTAATTACCCTTTATGAGATTAAAAGTGTCCACTCTATTGGTTCAATGTTAGATATGGGTTTACCCACTGACCAGTTGGTGTGTACTCTGCCTAACGTACACATCTCAGATGACCTAACCCTGGATGAGCTTAAACAAATTCATTCTCTATTGATACATATGATGATATTTTCTCCCAGACAACACGTATTATGGGCATATAAAGGGGTGTAACCACTCCGTTGATGTTGGTGATGCCCAACCTATTCGAACTAAACCTTATCATATAGTTTAAGGTTGAAGAGCAGCAAATGAGGGTTGAACTCAAGCAGTTATTAGACGCTGGTATTATTAGTACCATCCCAAAGCCCTTGGGCGTCTCCTCTCTTGTTGATCAAAAGAAGAATGGAGGCCATCAGGTAGTGATGGACTACTGAAAAAAACAAACTCACTAAAAAAGACAACTATCCTATCCCACGCATAGATGATGCCCTTGCACAGCTCACCGGCTCAAAATTATTCTCAGCCATAAACTTGGCCAGCGGATATTGGCAAGTGGACCTCTCTCCCCAAGATCAGGAGAAATGCTCTCACATTTTCAGTGAAGGCTTATTTCAGCCTACCCGCCTACCCCAACGGCTTTAAAATGCGCCAGCATCCTTCCAACGTACAATGGATCAAATTCTGCAAGACCTCAAGCTATTCTGTGTGATTGTCAACCTTGATGACATTACCGTAATTTCTGAAATGTTCGCCAATCATCTTGCGCATTTAGAATAGGTCTTTTAACGCCTGCGGGCTTCTAACATCGAGTTGATAACTATCAAAATGCTCCTTCTTCCAAAAGAAGCTCTATTTCCTTTGACATTCATCTCCCAGGAAGGGATCAAGAATTTACAAATTAAGGTCAAAGCTATCTCTAAAATGTCTGCCCTACAAACCTCCAGGACATTCAGGTTTTTCTGGGTATTATGAGGTATAACCATTAGTTTATCCCCAAGTTTGCCCAGGTCAGTGAGCCTCTTTTTTAACTATTGGCTATAACTCTTTTTTATTGGGGTATAGAACAAGCAGCCGCTTTTGAAACGCTGACGCAACTGTTACAACAACGTCCTATCCTACAGCATCTAGATTATAATAAACCTGTTATCTTGTTTACTGATGCGTTATACTATGCTGTTGGTGCCATCTTAGCTCAACTGAATGAAAAGGGTGTAGATCATCCTGTATCCTATTTCCTAAGATGTTATCAAAGGCGTAACGCAACTACAGCGTCACAGAGTAGGAGTGCCTTGCTGTTTTGTTAGCTATAAAACATTACCATAATTTCTTGTATGGCTCTTTTCACTGTGGTCACCAACCACACTTCCCTGAAATGGTCAAAGAATATGAAGGATCCTACTGGGCTATTATTGCGTTGGGCTTTAAAGCTGCAGCATTATGACATGAAGATTGAACACCGTTCTGGAACTCATCACATGAATGTTGATGAGTTAACTCGTCTGCCCATCCTGCATTTGGATAATAGTGAGGCGGAGAGATTATATGATCTCTTAATGACCCCCAATGATATAGAGGATGAGGATGAGCCTATCCAGAAGATGTTAGTCCGGCACTCCCGCAACACCAAAGTGGAGAATGGGAAGTTTTATAAGCAGGTGGGGCAAAGTGGTTGCCTTATCTATGGCCTTCAGAATGTGTACCTGTTATTATGGAAGCTCACTCTATTTTAGATCATGAGGAGTGAAGAAAACCTATGAGCGGACAGGGAGAAGTGAATTTTGTGAAGGAATCATGGAAACTATTGTTGAAGAATTGGATGTCGCCTCACGTGTAAGAAGCAATCCAGTTTCAAGGTTAGATACCAATATCAACCCACAGCCCTCAACAACCTTTATACGCCATCATTCTAAACGTAGTAGGTCCCCTCCCACAGACTACCAGTGGGAATAAATTTATACTAGTAGGTATTGACTACTTTACTAAGTGGGTTGAAGCCGTAAATCTCTCTGACCAAAAAGCTAAGGCCACCGCAACGTTTCTACATAAAATATTTTCACTCGCCATGGTTTTCACCAAAGTACTACTCTGAGATAATGGCAAGAACTTCGCCTCCAAAATAGTCAAGATCCTGGCTACGTCTATAGGGACCCCACAACTCTTCTCAGCCCCACATAATCCCTCTACCAATGGAAATTGGAGAGAGATAATGGAACCTTGGTTTCCATCCTGCATAAAATGGCCTCCTCTGATCCACTTCATTAAGATCAATACCTGCCCAATGCTCTCAAGCATACTGGATTAGTTATCACCAGATCCTGGAAATTTCCATTCCAAGTTCTGTATGGGCGGGAACCAGGAATACCCGCCCTTTTAGCTAAAGAGCTTTTCTCCTCTAACGTTGAGGAGCCTGAAAAAGCCATAAGAAGATTGGCTCAACATATCATTTAGCTTCAATATGAGGCTATGACAAACTTAGATAAAACGGCTACAAAAGAGGGATAAGCAGCCAATGAATTTCAGGCTCCCCTACCTTCCTTCAAATTGTCTGACTTGGTCCTGTATTACCATAACTGCATCACACCCAGAAGCGGTAAGCTTGGTTCTATTTAGGAGTGTCCCTTCACTGTCACTTACAATAGGGGTGATATATAATTTTATAAAATTTTTGGCTACCAGTATCACCATAAACTGAATACATGAACATTTCCTGCGCCCCTATTCTCCCCCTTAAACTCTTGAAGTGGGTTATGTCAAACAATTAAAAATCCACTTAATTAATAAGAGTGTTCCAGTTCAAAATAAAAAGGAAAATGAGGACAAAATCGGCCTAAAGACCCTAGCCAATTCTCAGTGGAATCCTTTAAATTGGTGCAATAAATTTAGTAATACTACTCAGCCTTATACCATGAAGTCCAGTAATCAAATTGTGCCGACTATATGGCGAATTCAGGAGAGCCCATCAGTGGCTCCTCCCCAGGCCGCCACTAATTTAGTGCAACCTGCCCCGTGGAGGCTGGCCCTTTTTATAGGGTTGGAAGGGGTATTGCCAGAAAAGTTTTTTATGTCCATTGATTGGGTAAAGTTGATTAAATTGTTACCTCATAATCACATCCTACCAAAAATTGACTTTCTATAAGTTAATCATCAAAATGAGGCGAGTTTTTAAGATCTGATAGGTCAAATCACAATTTTTCTAATTTGGATTTTACTAAGCCACCTGAACTTTGAGTCACACCAATTTACTTACTATATATCAACCTATAAAGAGGGTTTATTTCTTTACCCCGCCAATATCACTAATTAAAGCTACAAAACTCAAACTTTTTAGCATTTATTAGTTTTTGTTATTGTATTGTAGGTGGTTTAAATCTCCTTTTTGTTGGATTTTTAGGCTTTAGCGCACCAGCGAGCTTAAAAACCCCCAAAAATTTAACAGGCAGATGGTGACCATGCTGGGCAGTGGACAAACCAATTTATACCAAATTCTTAAGCCTAAATTTTTTTAATTTAAGACAGCATACAGGATGAATCATAAAATTCATGAATCTAATAAAGATGTTACTTTTATTATAGAGGTAATTTATACTCTACATGAGGAAGTGAATAATTTAAAGTAATTAATTATGGAGAAGGATCAAGTGAATTCTGTTTACTCAATTGCAAACAACCAAAAAGAACAAGGATAACACGAGATAATTTAAAATCTTAAGCCATGTGGACTGGGAGTTTAAGTGTAAACATAAAATTAAAGCTTGGTACAATGGTCAAAGCTGGCGCGCCCAAATCAAATCAACTAATAGTAATGCCTTAAAATATTATTTGGATGAATTATCAGCAGTTGATACTGAAGCTGATTTCAGTCTGCATCAGCAAATGCCACGTATAATGGTTGCAATAGTCACCCTAGCTCTTCTGTTCAGGGCGCTGGGACTCAGCATCCGGAGACACCAAGGATTATTCAGCTGAGAGATAGTTATATCTTTCTGAAACGGAAAATGACAGTTACAAATCTTTTAATCTACCTACTTTTGACGATAATGAAAGTGTGGGCACTTTTATCAAGAGATTCAAAATGGCTTGTATGGGCCAGTGATCATAACAAAGTGGCCACCATTATCAACTGCTTAAAGAATAATTTATCAAGTTGATCATGCCCCATTTGGATGAAAACCCTACATATGCTGAAGTCAAAGAGGCCATACTTAATGAGTTTAGAGTCCTGAAAAGATGTCAAGAAAAGCTAATTTAATGTTTATTCGCTTTAAGAAGGATGAAAGTATTTCTGAATTTGCATATTAATTTTACCAAGAAGCTCAGATTCTCTTGGGCGCTAATGTAATGGTTGGTTTTGATGCCAAAATTACATTGCAACATGCAGTGCAAACATATCAAGATTTAATAAATACTTTATTGCATACAATAGTCCAAAATCCTTATGTCACCTGAATTGATTGATTTTTATGCTGATGATATCAAAAATATGGATCCCCTAATACTGGCTAAAAAGAAAGATTTGTAGGCACTTCAGAGAAGCTTTTTTCCAAAAACACAAAAAATCTTACAAAAAATGAGCAACCTGAAACATAAAAGCAACTCACACTTTGAATAAAATTACTTGCAGTAACTACAATTAGAAAGTGCACTATGCCTTAAAATTCTGTCAACGCATTGTTAATGTAATAATTCACTTTTCAGAAGGAAAGAAAAGTGAAAGAACAATAGAAGCGGGATGTTCTATTGTATTAAAACTATCAATACACCTGAACAAAATGAAAATGCAGGCCACAAGACCTCATATTATATATGACCCTTATTGAAATGGACCCTTTTCATCATGTAACCCTCAATGATTTGTATGTGGTGACTTAATCAAAGAAAATGGCAGATGAGCCTGAAGTAACTAAGAAAGTTGAAAAGTCATATGGACAACAGATTATTGATTAAACCCCAGCTGAAAGACTATGTTGGACAAAAAATACCTCAAGTTTGAAGGGAGTAAAAAATGCAATTCCTAATGGCACCTGTATCACCATTGTCCTAGCATCAGAAATAAACTGAAATGCATGCACATTTATCTGGTTTCTTTGCATATACACTTATTAAACTTGCTTGATTTTATCATTCAGAGTGTACTTATGCGGAAATTCAATTTAATAAAATCAAAGTTGTAGCAATTATTGACAGTGGAGTCCTGTGAAAATTTTTTATCTAAATTGGTCTAAAAAATTGACAATTACTTCTGATATTGATTATTGACAAGAATATGGCACAGTGGGCCTTAACAAAACAAAAAGTGAAGGAGACTACAACGCTTTACTATTGCAATTTGGTGCAATTGTAGTGTCAGCGCCTGCAATTGTGCTTCAAACACCAACTATGACATATTGATCAGAACATACTTTTTATGAACTTATGCCATTTCTTGTGACTTTTAGATATAGCGTGTTAACAATATTGTGACAGAAAACTTGAATATATTGCAGTCATAATAACCTTAAGCCTACAGTTGCCATGAAAATTTTATAATATATCCTTTCTGAGATGGCATGAAATTTGTCCAAACAGCAAACAGGATCAAGGTAGTTCGGTTGTTAATTGAGTTCATGATAAGTTTATTTTATCCATATCATATGTAATAAAAAAGAAAAAAGAAGAGAGAAAAAAGAAAAAAGAATATATATAATAAAAACAAAAAAAAATTAAAATAAAATAAAAGGAGAAAAATACTTAAAAATATATTTTTAGTGGCTCATTGGCTTAGTATACCCTTTCTTTGGTGGGAGGCTAGTTAGCTTGAGCATATGAAACCCCAAGAAGCGCAGTTGTAGGGTAAATTTGAATTTAAAAACAATGCTTGACTTTTAAGACCTTTTTTAAAGATGAGCTAAGCCTAAAAAAACTTAGCACCAGGCGCGTTGGCCTAGCTGGATAAAGAAGGATCAACAAATTAGGGGTAGTGGCCATTGAAAAAGACACTGGGATATGCAGGAAAGGTTGCACTCAGGGGAGAAAGTAGAGGAAAGGAAAATCCAATTAGCAAGGAGACTCTTGAGGCAGGGATAAACTGGAGGGAGAAATGTTTTTCTCAAAATATTTGCAATAGGACTTTGTCCAACACCCTGTGCTTTTTAGGCATGGTATCATTTGGAGATGCAGCAGGGGAAACTAACTCACGCACCAAGTAGAGTCATCTGGGCCAGATTTTTTCTGGTAGCCCTCTTGAAAGGTTTTTGCAAAGGGTGTGGTGAAGCAAAAGGATGTGACGATCTTTGGGAGTATAATCTTGAGGCTCAATAGGACGTTCAAATTGTTATGAACCAAAATCAGCATGCACCAGAGTTTTATGACTGAGTTAGTGAAGAGTAAAGCCAGTTGGCTTCAAATAGGTTAACTGGGGCAACATCAGCACCGGATGCAAGTCTTGAAGCTGTATAGACTTTCAAGAGATTTGACATCAAGTCATAATCAAGACCTGAAGTGGCCACGCAGCCCACACCTATTGAAGAGAGGAAATTATACAATGAGAACATTTGTAACAGCAAAAAGAAAAAATAGGAATGAGATTACAATTATATTAGAACTGGTGGCAAAATAAGATTTCTTTTAATATGTTGCAGGGCCATGGTCCCACAACAATAAGGGAAGCAGTCAAAGGAGGTTCATGTTAACCCACTGTGATAATTGTTGCTGGGGACTTGAGATCACCCCAACTGGTATGAGTCTGCTGGGCTCTGACTGGTATATGGATGGCTTTGAAGAAAAATCTTCCATGACCGTTGAGCCATAACTGGTTAACCTGATAAAAGAAAATGAAGGAAAAATTTCCAAATTAACAATGGAGTGATAAATTACCTAACTGAGAATTTGAAAAGTGTTCCAATCCAGGGAGAAAAGGCCATAGAGATGGCATTTATATTTTGAATAATTTGAAATTTATACATTGTGACCAAGAAAGAAAATAATTATCAACTTATAATCCAAAAAAGTGGGGGAAGTATTAAATGATTGTTTGGATTTGAATTGTCAGATATGTTAGATATATAATATTGACTTAAGTCTTTTAATTTTTTATACATATCTGAGATTATTGTTTGAGAAATATTTCAAGTACAAGTGAAACTTGGGATTTGCGGCCTAACAATTACTTTTAATTATATCTGACTTAATGACCCATTATAGGATCTTGTGGGTTAAGTAAAAATTAGTTTTTAATGTCAAATCATGTTATAATCAAACTAATTTATAATTAGTGAATTAAATTATTCTTGGTATGTGCTACTGTTGTTAAGAGGATAGATGATTTAGTCTTTTAAAGACGCATCAGAGGAGATGCTGTCTTAAAAATAATATGTTGGAATGGCATCAGCTACAAAGCAGAGCTGAGTTACAGCAGGAAGCCTCATATATCGATTTGAGCCTCAGAAATCTTAGCTGCAAGCTGCTGGTTAAGTGGTAGCGCAAAGAGAGGAGACATGGGCAAAGTTGCAGCTAGAATCAGAAGTACTCTATATAAATCCCCATAGTTTTATACAATAAAAAGAAGCTAATTTGGTAGTTATATACAAGCTTTTTACAATTTATACCTTTTAATTGTATTAAGCCATGAATTTTAAATGTTTCTCAGGAAGGTCAGGGCAGGAAGCCACAGTACAAGTAGTCAACAGGAGAATACAGCCATAATCCTATATCTAAGAAGTATTTTCTTAAGAAATATCACCATCTGGTATATTGTCTTCATACAATAGACGCTCATAAATCATCTTTATCCCAGACAAGAACCATCTATATGAAGTAGTTAGAACTTTACTACTAGTCATAACTTAGAAAATAAGAACTTTGAAATTGAGAACAGCATATCTAAGTTAGATTATTTGTAGGGGGATTTTTACCACGTAACCTGCCACCATTCAACCACAAAAAATACTTTAGCAAGCTAAAAACCACTGGTAGTATTTATTACTATGGTCAGCTTCTTTGTTATATTTTATAAAAGCGTATTTCTGATAATAAGTTTTTTAGGGGAAAATTGTCAAGGTTAATTTCCTTAAACATAACCTTTCATTTTTGTGAAGTACTAACCTGCGCATCTGAAATAGATCACCATGTGCCAATCTTAACATTGTGGTGCTCACTACAAAGGCAACACTCTCTACATTCCTGAACAGCTGTTATATCATCTATGAATACTAGATTGTGCCTTTTTGTTACTAGCTTTAGCAAAAAATATTTATAAGATTCTATAATCAAAGAGGTTTTACCTTTGCTTAAAATTATTGGGTAGTTTGGATAATAATAAGAAGGAAGCTCCAGTCATGGAGCTCACCCTGGCTAATTAATTGGAGTCCCAAACATTAATTGAGTGCTTAACGTCTCAGTGGCTCAGTTTGCTGAGGTGTATGAATAGCTACTCCATGGTTATCATGTTAAAGCTGTCAATGAAAATGAGAACCATTTGGACATGTTTTCAGAGCACTAATTTTGAGATTCTCTATATGAAGTTTTTGTTTATTTGATGAAATGAAAAATAATGAAGTGATAATAATCAGCTTGCTTCCTTTAAGCAGGTTAACAAAGCAATCTATAGATACATACACTCTTTCCTTTGCCAGTTCAGCGTCTTATTGTTCATTAACATATTTACTTTGGTGGCCCAGATTAGTTTATGGAAGGACAAAAGTGGGATAATTTTTTGTTAGTTAAACAATTGGGTGAAAGATTTATTATCTTAAGCTGTCATTCTGTACATTTAAAACCATAATCTAGACGCCATTAAGAGGATGGAAAAATTTTCTGGCCAGCTCCATGTCAATCTAGTGCAGATTATATTGACATTATAAATTGGGGAGCAACCCTTCAATGGATTGCTAATATTACTCACCAAAGTACCCAAGCTGAAATTATTAGCTGGAATAGGTGGATTTTCTATCAGTCTGAAGTAGCTAACCGTGGAACCTAGCAAATTAATCTTGAGTCTGTTCTCCAAATAAGAGATAAATTAGATGTCCACTCTGGCTGAATCTGAGAGTTATCTGGGCATGATGGTTTATTAGCAGTATTAATTGAAGGCTATGAACCTCATCAACGCTGCATTGAAGGCCTAGATAATAATTTGGATGGAGATTTTTTCTCTGATACTGATATTGATCAGGAAATCAATTCCATGCGCCTTAAAATGAAAACTCTGGATCAAAAAGTGAAGGCACTAGTTAGTGAGAACCTTAACTTAAAAGTGGATTTTTTTACTTACTATAAAAAAATTGATCATTTTGGAACTTTGATGAAGATAGAACACCACCGTCTGTCACATATTTGAGTCAGTTTATAGAGGAGATTTAAATTTTATCTTTGCAGAGGTCATTAAGGTCAGTTAATGTAATGATTTCAGAAACTTTCTAGTGAGCGGGAAAGTTTCTTGATTAGAACTAATCATGAGGGCAATGAGGCATTAAATATCGGTAACTTTCTTATGCTTTTACATCTGTTCTGGTCACATGAGTTTCCACACATCTAGACACTCCAGAGACTATTCCTCCTGAGCAACTGGCTTAAACTAATTTTTTAAACTCCATTACTAACCTTATGCAATATGTGTTTAATCCTACTTAAGTTCCTTCATCCACTTCCAACCAGGATGTTCCAGTAGCTCAAAGCAATTTATGCATACTCATTGTTGTAACACAGAAAGTTATATAGGAACAATGAGGTTTCTTGAGATTGAAGCCATGGAATCTAATTTATTATAACTTTATTAACTTAACTTATTTTGATAAGAATTAATATTCTCACACTATCATTAATATCTTTGTGTTTAGAATAGAAGGAGCATCTGGAAAGCTAAGCAGGTAACAGTAAAATTATTTTTTGATCTCTAAAAAGTCATGAGCTAATTATACAAAATCAAAGTAGGTTAGCATGACCTAATTTAACATTAAGGATCATATCAAAGAGATTGGCGGTGAAGAAAGGATGACAAATTAGAATAAGATCCCCAACTATTTCCTTTCTCTAAGATGAAACCATAAAGTTTCACCTGAATTTTTCTATCTGGAGGCGCAGACAATATCAGGGGCTAACGTAATAAATGATTTTGATGCTAAGCTTACTCTTCGTCTTTCCTCAAGCCCTACAAAGAATTAGATTAGGTTGTGATGTCTTTTTCAAATGAGTATCATGATATTACCTATATGATAATTAGTTTTCACTGTTGTACCGCCACTTTTGCACCTAATAAAATTCAAGGGAGCCTCTTGACCCTCGCAATAGAACTATCTCCCCAAAAATATTCAACTCAGCATTACTGTCCTCATTCTGATAGTTCTGATATCAATCAGATCATATGTCATATTTATAAAAAAACTGGGGGTTTTTGAAAAAAAATTAAACTAATTTTAGTTCTAAGCTCAAGGCTCATTATGTAATCTTCACAAAAGAGGAATATCAAGAAAATACTGGGCTTAGTGTAACTGGAATTTTATACATCTGACTCTTCATAAAAAATCATGGATAAAAATCACAATGCATATTTTCAGTAAAAATTGTATGATGATGACTCCCCGCCTCCAGTATCTAAACAAGTTGTAGCTGAGGCTATGCTATTGGTGACCAACCGCTCATAGAAAGAATGCAAGGCAGAGGTGGTGAAGAATAAAATATTGAAGACTTACATTCAACAGTTAAAAAATTAGATTACAGCCCCTGCGATGAGATCCTGCAGATGGTGGGGTCTAAGTGGCTATACCAAATGAGATTTTGAATGATCCAGCCCTCAAATAGGTAAAAATATTTAAATTAATTAAGTCATGCAGACATTTTGTATCTACAAAATATATTATTCATAATCTTATTCTTCTGGGTGATCTATATCAATAATACAGTAAAAAAACTCAAATTCAGGCACTATAGACAGTGGCGCAACCATTTTTATGTGTCTAATAAACTTGTATTTAAACTTGGCCTCACTATGAACATAGATCATCAGAAAATCTAAGGTACTGCAAGGCATCATATAACCACGTCTTTAAGGAGCCTACAGTGCATCACAACTGGATTCTGGCTTAATGTTGACCACTCATGCCATTGTTTTCACAATTCAAAATTATGTCTTGCTTATAAAAACCTAATTTATAAGAACTTATGGAGCTAAGGTTATTTTCAGAGAATAGCTTGGATATACTTATTCAAGATCTTTGCCATTTCAATTAGAAGAATGAGGTCCTTCTACTTTTCAAATTATGGTTTAATTAATTTTACGTTCAATAATGACATAATGATAAATGATTAAAGAAGTATTTTACCATACCAATCAGATACTTAACCAAATTGTAATATCTAAGGGTATTCTGCTACATTCTAATTTAATCTTAATTATTACGTTTGTTCATCACTTTTATAGTGGGGCAGAATTTAATTATAAAACTCCCAGAATTATACAGTACAATATCTTCCCTATTTTTTGGTTGAACTTGTAACCAGTCACTAGCCTTAGTTTATCCTTACTGACCATGGCGAAATCCAGATGCCTTTAGCTAGCTTGTATCCCTATTCTGTTTAAACTAAGCAACATCAAATAGTTGCTTTTGTTCACATTTATCAGTGGGGAAGATGCTAAGTTGGCATGATTTTGACAATTTGAGTCAACTTGGGCTTGAAGCAATGAGGGCTAGGTTGTATGTTCCATAGTACCCTGTAAACGCTTCTATGGGTTAACTGAAAATAAATGGAGATAAGCACTGGCCCTGTTAAAAAATATAGTGTGATTTTTGAAAAGACCACTTTACTTTTGATGTTCACATGATGTGTTACACTGTCAAGATAGTGTCTCTAACTCTCCTAAAATAATATGATAATATAATAAATATAAGCGCACTCAGTACAGTGCCTGAACATCCATATATTATAAAACCTTGGACAACCTCCATAGGGAGGTAACCCCTGCGGGCAGCAAAATGCAAAATGAGATAAGAAAATATAAAAACAGCCTCTAAACAAAAGGAAAAAAGAGATGACATCAGGAAGATTGATCTGATAAATGCTACTTTAAAGCAAAATAATAGTTACGCCTGAATCAATTTATTTTATTTAACCAAGGTAGCTGACCAGGGGATGGACATTACCAAACTAAAAATAAATTAAAATAAAAAATAAAGATTCAAATGATACGCCCAAAATGGATGGATCCATTAAATCGTACCTAACAAAATATCCAACCAAGTGGGCAGCAAATACTGCTATCCCTCCATGGTGGATGGGGAGGGGAGATCAGGGGGCTCATTTTTGGCCGCATCCATCTCATTCCAGAGTAGGGTGCGTGTTAAGGCAGATAGTAAGGGTGTGGGGGCATTGGCGGCATGGGGTTTAATATCCTTGATGACTGGAACTTCCAAATAGTTGCCAGCCATCATTATACTAACGATGTATTTGCCCAAAGTGTCTTTAGCTTTGAGGCGGGCATCTGGGGATTTAATGAACGTGGCAATGTTGGTTTGGGTTATTTTTTCATTCAGATTCCGTGCTACTGTTAACACGTTCTGGATGGCTTCAGTGACGCTTTTGTGTAAAGTTTTCATGTTGATCTTACTTGGTGCAGTAAGATTTATGGGATGATGGGAGGTAGAACTCCTCCTGCGAGTGCAGCCACAGATTTGGCGGCAACTTCGCAGCGGATGGCAATCTGGTGTGGCGGCTGCTTCTACTGCAAGCTGGTGGTCGCTGTATAATGATTTGGCGTTTGGTTGTGGGACATATTTCACAGGTGGGAATTTTGCATCCCATTCTGCTTTACAGAGCCGCTCAAGTTGCAGCATCAGTTCTTCAATGAAGTTACCTAATTTGTCGATTCCATCCAATAATTCCCATGGATTTTGGTTGAATTGGATTGAGGAATCAGTGTATGGTTGAGGTTTGTTTGTTTTGTTTGCAGATGCATAGGATCGAACTGGGATCCAATCTGATGTTTGGTTGGATGAATTATTTTGTGGCATTGGGGCATAGTGGGTGCTGATTGGTGGCTTTAGGTGCAGCTGCAGCATCAGGCATTGGAGGAGGTGAAGGTAGGATCATACCCCATGTAAGAGTTGGTGTGGGGTGGAAGGTGGATTGGTGGGCGTTGGGCAAACTTTTGGTATTGGCAGAAGTTTCTGAGTATGGGCATTTACGTTTTTAGTGGTCTAACTCAAAACAGGATGGACATATCGTCCATCCGCCCTCAACGCGGGCCCAGAATGGATGGTCTTGGGCAGATGGGATGGTGGCATGAGGGGGAATTGCCAAAGAAATTTTCATAAATTCAGGGCTGATCGTGGCATATATCTGAGGCCCAGCAAGGCGTGTGGCTTCATTTGGGACCACAAATTGTAAGATGGGATTGGAGCCATAGGCTGCCAAACCTTCCATCAGCTCCTGGTGGAGCACTTTGGGGGAGGTGGGTGGGCAAACCCACGAACTGGACCACCTAGGTGGTGTCCATTGGGAGCCAGGTTCTAAGTTGTTGGGAAAGGGAATATTGATGAAAATTAACAGCACCATTGTCACAGTGGCTGCATCAGCTTCACAGGGGAAGCCAAGTTCAAAGTACCCCTTATAGGGGCAGAAGTCAATAAAACAGGCTGGTGTCATCACCACCTGAGCCATTTTGATAATGGCTTGGTCGTCGCAGGGGAAGAATTTCCCATATCTGACCCTAAGGCCAAAATTCATGTTGCTCTGGGGGCACTAGGGGGCAGCGGGGCACTGCTTGGGTTCAGGCGAGATGGGCATCGAGATCCTTGGGAGGAACAAATTGTCCCAAGGGTTTGGATTGACTGATTGAGCCAGTCTGAGCGCGTTTTCCTGTCAGATGTAAAATGGAGGGGGGAGTTTCGCCACTGCCCCATGCTGGGACAGTCAGCGGGGGATCTGATGACATTGGAGCAAGACTTCAGTGTGTGATTAAGTGTTTCCTTTTAATTTACCAAAATTGATTTGCTTGGAAAGTTATGCTGAGCAGAGAGAGATTGCCTGAATCAATTTAATGGGGCTGGAAATTGTTTCTGGCTAATAAAATAATGTTACCACTGATGTTAATCATATAGCTCAAGTTTGTGCAAACTTGAGACTTTGATATAAGCTGAATTAACCAGTTTTTAGTAATACTAGATTTCATAAAATGAATTCAATATGCAATTTGTAATTAAATTTATTAAATAATTCTCATTTAAATCATAACGGAAAATCTTTATCCCAATTTATGTAAATTCTAAGACTTTATCACGCATACTGGGGATTTGCTTAGGCCTTTTTGACCTTAACCCAACTTTTATCCACAGTGTACTTAAGGTTATGGAGAGCTTCCAACTTGACTCCTTTGGCCTTGTTTATTTCATCCTTGTCCTTATGATTCACTCCAGAAATCATGTCATGGGACATGAAATTATCCTCCAGTTTCTTTGGCACCACCATTACCAAGAGCGTCATCCCTAAGAGAAGTTTTATGTGCAGGGGGTAACTTCGTTGCTGCAATAATGGATGTATCATAGGACCAAAAGAATCCAGAAAGTAGATAAGTAACTTATTAAACAGATCTTAAGCATGGGACAATCACTGACTGGAACCCAGCTTCTTTCTATGCATAAAAAAACCTATCCACAATTTGAGGTACTCTCTAGCCTTCTTATAGACAAACAGAAGGCCACTATCTCCTCCACTTTCCACTCAGGTGCCCTATCTACAAGATATAACTCTAGTGTCTCAGGGGAGAACCCTCAAAAGGAGCCAGTTTACTCTCATAAAATATGGTAAAGGTTTGGAGATTTGTTGGAAATCCAGCTGGTAGGAGGCATGACCCACTTTTTTGACTATACTATAAGATCCTATCCTCTTTAGATCCAGCTTTTTGCATGGCTGCTTATTAAAAAATATTTTTGGCATCATACATTACAATATCTTTCTCCTTATATTCAGTTTCCACTCTTCTGTTACCATTAGCATTCTCCTTTGTAAAACTTATGGCATCCTCTAAGTTTGAGTTTTCCCCCTGGTGTACTTTCTTGATGAGTTTAAAAAGTCCATCACTGCTTACACCTTAGAGGCACACCTGGGTTCTAGTTGAATGCATGGTTAAAGTCATAACTTACAAAGAAAAGGATAACACTTTGTAGAAGAATTTTGGACTTTATTGTAACTGAATTGTGCTAAACGAAGCTGTGAAGCTCAATATTGTTTGTCCAGCTATGTAACACAGCAAATTTGTTCCAAAAACTGGTCCACTCGCTCTGTCTGCCCATCTGATTTTGGGTGGAAGGCAGTAGAGCAGCACGGACGAATTTGAAGAGCCTTGTATGACTCTTCTCAAAAATACGGATGTGAACTGAGGCCCACAATCACTGATAATCTTATTAGGGATGCCTTTGTCGGAGAAAACGTTGGTGACAAACAGATTAGCCATTTGGGCCTCCATCACTGGGGAGTGGCAAAGGGATTAAATGAGCAAACTTATGGAAATGATCCACCACAAACATGGTGGCATTGCACCCCTCAGATAATGGTAAATACACAAAAAATCGACTGATAGGGAAGCACAAGGCCTCCTTGATTTCTGGATGGGTACTAACAAGCCAAAAAAGGGGCTAGTGATTGGATTTTAAGCTTTTACAAACAAGGCACTAGTTGGTATAACATGCAACCTGGCTGGAATTTCCTTCCAGTTATACGAGCAGTAGGTAAAGATCCAGGGTCTTAGACTTACCAGGATGGCTTAAGGTTATCCAATTATAATGCTCCTTGGTTAACTTCAGGCTAAGAGGTCCAGAGGATCCCAAAAGCATCCATTAAACCATACCATATTCTTATTTATATGTTACCCTTCAATAGGTTTTTCTAGATTAAGTTGCACTTGGAAAAATTATCTTATATTCTGAGGACAAAAATGTAACAGGACAGTCTGTATGAACCTAATATACTCCTCCAGGTCCTCCAAGGAACTAAGACCTGGAACACTAACAACTGCAGATGACTCATTCAACTTAAAATTACCCTGTGTTATCATCAAATAAGTGTTATGGAGCTCCACCACCTTGGGATCAGGTGCTAATGCAAGGGTAAAACTTAAGGCATTAACCAGACCATTCTCATTGGCTTTTGTAAACTCATATAAGAACACAAACTAGGACAGGGCTTCATACTAACGAGATTGTCACAGGGTTAAGATATATGAGTGTGGCAGTACAACAGCGTTTAATGGTCAGTACAACCCAAGAATGGCTGGGAATAACCCTGATGATGGCGCCAGTAAGTTAATTCCACCACCGCCATAAGTTTTTTGTGATAAACATAATAATCTCTCTCATGAAAGGATATATAATGGAAAAAATATCCTACAGTATGCTCAACTCTATCTTTGCCTAGTTGGAGCAGAGCAGCAAAAATATTGAAACGGGAGCTTCACTAGCCATTATAAACTCACTATCAGGATCCATGTGATGAAGCACTGGCATGGATAGCAAAGTGCACTTTACAGCTTGAAAGGCATTCTCTAGGGAAGATGATCAATGAAGTAATTTATATCCACTGTCTTATACAAAAGTGCTGCAACATCCTTAAGATTTGGCATTAACTTCTTCAGGAATGTGTATGTTCCCAAAAAGCTTCTCTAATTTATAACTGAGTTTGTCGTGGGCCAATCTAAATCCCATTTCCTTTTCCAGATTGATCGTATGTCTTTTGTTAAAATTAAATTTTCCCCTAGGAGGTGATCTGGGACTTGAAAAAATTCACATGTACTTTTATTAGCATAAAGTTTACTGCTCAATAACTTGCCTCAGGTGAACCTAATGAGATGCTTGATCAGATGAGAAACCCAGAATGTCATCCATATATGCCACATCGCATAGACTTTAACAACTTTCCTAACTCCACATCAATATGATGTTAAAAAAATGTAGGTGCATCATTAAGCCTAGTAACCTGTCCAAATTGTAAAATCATTTTCCTGGTGTCAGATGCAGTGAGCCATTACTGCCCCTTTTTAATGCATATTAAATTAAAAGCATTCAAGCAATCAAGCTTAAAATAGTACTTTACCTTTCTCAACATAATGGGCAAATTTTGCCTCACAAGAGTAGGATGCAGATCAGGTATGGTAATGTTATTTAAGTTACCATATCTATGCAAGGGCATAGAGTATCAGAAGACATTCATAAAAGAGAAGCGGTGAGCATATAGGAAAGGTACTTTTAAAGTTGGCTTCTTTTGCAGGTTGCTATTTAACCCAAACATATAATGATGCTTTCAGCCGCAAAGTCAAATATATCTAGTGAGTAGGTATAAACCAGGTCAACCGTGATTTTAAAAACACAAATAAACTCCAAATGATCAGTTAAGTCACTTTCTGAAGCCACATCAAAAGAAGAGTCCAACCCCTCCAAACTAGGGGATAGAAGTTCTTTGAGAGTGGACTTCAGCAGAGGCTTAAGACTAAGATTATCTTGGGCCCTGCGGCTAGTTGCTCAGAGTACTGCATTCTGACATGGGAATTATTAATTCTTGACTAATCTCTAAGTACAAAGTTAAGGTATTGGCCTTCAGATTGGGTTGCTATCAAATCTTTGCTACCAGCCTACTCCCAAGATAATTGGGTACAGCAGGTATTTGACAGCCAATAAGTGGTCAGTCAGGTGTTACATGCCAACTTGATAATTACCCAGACCCTGAACCTTTAAGTGAAAATACCCTGGGAAGCACCTTCACTAAACATGTCACACAGTAGATAGTGTAATCAAGGTATTCACTAGGTCAAGATCAGTAATTTTTTCTGAGGCCCATTTATCCATTAAAATTGTCATCATGAAATCCCATACAGAGGAGAAAGATTAAAAGAGAGTAAAATGTACCCTAAATATTCATTATTTAATGCAGGTAAAGACACTAAAGCCAATATGGATTCAACACATATGGAAGCAAGTCACAATTATGTGGATTTATATCAAAAAAGAGTAGGTATACGCAACTTTTACAGCAGAGGACACATAGCCAGCAACATCTTCTGAAAAGGCACACCTATTGTCATAATTTTTATTATAATAGTTTCATCCTTAAGTGCAGAAAATCATGTTGGCGTCAGCTGAGGATTCTCAGGGCAATCCCATATGCAGTAATTGAGTCTAAATGGCCCCCACCAGGCTTATAAAATGCTCATTTGTATATATATATTAATAAAAACATTCTTGTTTAAAAAGGCACTGTACCTATTTTATTTCTGTCTGTATATTATTATCCATGACTAATACGCCTAGACTCCCTTCCGCTGAAGGTTTGCATTGTTCCATGGAACAGAGTTCTGAAATGGGATATTATCTGATGAAAGTTCAAAAAAACGTCAGGGCTAGACCTCTGCCAACCCTCAAGTCTTTAAGAGAAAAGGCGTGGCATTGGAAGATGCCGCCTTTTTTAAAAAATATGCCACTGAGGGTAGGTATATAAGGTGATCACAGGACAAACAACCTCAGCAATATTACTGAAACATTTAATTAAAATTTTGTGGATAGACCACTGATGAACCCCAAGCTCACCTGAGAGCAAAGGCGTGGCATTGGAAAATGCCACCATTTTATAAAAAAAGAAATAGGCCTCCCAAAGGGTACTTATAGGGGTGATTAAGGGTGAAACAAACCCACTAAAATAATGAAACATCTAATTAAAACTTTAAGGCTAGATCTCTGGCAATCACCAAGTTGCCTCAAACTCAAAGGCTTAACTTTGATAAATCCTCTATTTTCAGAAAGAAGATAGATGTTTCTCAGAGGCAGTTTTTTTAGAGGTGGCCGCTAGTGAAACTCTCACAGAACAATTTTTTGAACTAATAATTATAATTCAGATAAAACCATGACAGTCCTCAAGTGCCCCTAAAAAAGTAAAAGTGATATTAAAAGAAGCTTCCATTTGAAAAAAAATAAGTTTCCAAAGGCTGATTTATAGGGGCCCCACCGGTGAAAAATTACAGCTTAATTAATGAGCCCCTTTGGTTATTGCAAGGAATACACAAAGAAGAGGGGCCATTAATAAGATTAGAGGAGGCAAGTGGGGCCATCCATATCTGAGTTCCACTGATGAGCTCATTACAATGATTCTGGATATTGATGTTCTGAAGACGTCAGGGCAAGGTAGGGCCTGGATCTGACAAAACAAAAAAATACCCCTCAAAAGTATTAAGCCAGCTGGGCGCACAGAACCCATAGAAGGTTTAGAAGGAAGAAAACATGGGTTGCCTCACGTCCAGAAGAAGTTCCGGACCTTCTATGCCCAGTCATACTCACTAAGGTGAAACCAAATGAAACCCCTCAAAGAACTAAGAGTCCGATTGAGGAATAGCCTATTAAATCCAATATAAATAAAAAATGAAGCCCAGATAGCAGGACCTTAGATGTTCCAAAATCACCAATTACTTTCAGGGAGGCAGGAGCCCCCCGCAGGCAGCAAAAAAAGGGAAAGTCAAGCTGGCCCATCTCTAAAATAAACACTATGCTGAATTGAGAAGACTAGTGACCTTGGTAATCAGCAAAAGAACTCAATCTCTACTATGAATGAATCCACACAAAAATCATACCAAGTATAAAAAATGGGGTTGGTTGTCTATAGTTAATAGAGTGTCTTTAATTATCAGAGAGTAAACTAATAACATAATAAATGTAAACACACCCAGTTTGGTGCCAGAACCTTATAGCTTATAAAATTCACCAGACAACCTCCATAAGGTGGTAACCCATAAGTTTAGAAAAAGGCAACATGAGATAAGATATTATATAAAAACAGCATTTTATTTAAGAGATGAGAAATGCCCATTAGATAGATTGGTCATATGAATGTTACTTAAAGGCTAACTGAAAAGCTAGACCTGAACCAATAATAGGGCTGAGAACTGATTCTGACCAATTAATGATACTACCAAAAATGTTAATTCTATAGCTCAGTATAGGTAACTTGAGACTTTGATATAAGCTGGTCATTAAAATTTTTATGTAATATAAAATTTTTAATGAGTTTAATCTGTAATCCAAATTAAACAAAATGAATTGTCATCATTTAAAACTATAATGGGATTTCTTCATCCCATCGATGTTATTTCTTGTTAAGATAACTATGTGCCAAGAGAAAACTGGTCTCTGACTGTTGCTGCTTTAGCAGCCACAAAAGTAGGCACAGAATACTCAGCTGCACAACATCAGAAGTAAATGAGGAATTTGGGGAGGGGTTCTTGTCATTGGGGTGTCACAACTTCCAACAGTTAGGTTTATACTAGTACCTAATGGTTTCTCTCTAAATGAGGCCATTAAGTGTGATCATTGGATGGTGCATATTTTTTAAAGAGAAAAACCATAAATTTTTAATAGAAATTTGGACAAAATATTCAAACAATAACTTTTTGAGATATAGGTTTATTTGGAAAAATTAAAACAATAACCCAACACCCTACCTAAGGTAGGGTGTTGTGTATATACGCTTGGATGGTAGAAAGAAATCTACAAAGCTGAGTTGCAATTGTGGGGAATGAATTCTGATTTTGAATTTATTATCTTAATGGTTTTGACCCCAATTTTGCCTTGACAGTAGCCAATGATTCAAAGTAGAGTTGGGCTAGTTTTAAAAAACCTGAATTTTAAATTAGTCTTCTCAAATTTTGTAATGGAGTGTCAGGTTCAATCCCAATTTTTTACCTAATTTCAAATTTTTGCGTGTTTTTGGCTTACTAGGTAAATTTTCCCCATTTGTTTGACTTCTGATTGAGTTTCTTGTTGGAGACCAGCATTGTGGACCATGGTAGTGAGCTTCTTGTGATTTCTAAAAACTGCACAAATTTGTTGATATTAAAAATAAAAATAGAAGATTTAGACACGTGGATGGGTTTGAACTGAGGGGTGGATGTGGAAAGGTTATGGGGAAAACTGTGAGGGGCGGCGCCACCACTCTCTATCCATAGTGTGCCCTAGGTCTGAGATTTGGGTGAGTGGAAAGACTTTGGGGTTTGACCCTTTAGGTCCTAAAGGGATGTACACCCCCGTCTAGCCTAATAGCTGGAGCCAAGGCCTTACACATCACAGACCCATCACTCCCATTCTGGGGATTTACTGAGCCTGTTTAACCTTGACACAGCGTTTTTAACACAGTGTGCTTAAGGTAAAGGAGGGCGTGCAACTTAACACCTTATAGCCTTGCTCAATTTTTCCTTGTACTTTTTGATTCACTTAAGAAATTATATCATGAGATATGAAATACACCATTTCAATACTTTAGTCTTCTACCAATATGCCTCCATCTTATCAGATGCTCAAAGGTGGTGGATGAAAGTCATTAATAAGAAGTTACTCAGCTGATTCAATATGGAATTTTAGCGTCTCTAAAAGTCCTTGGGCATCTACAATAATTATTAGCAAAAAGGACGGTTCTAATTGCGTGATAAACAATTATAGGAAGCTCAACAATATTAACAAAAAAGACTCCTATATTAACTGTGCCTTGTGGTGTGCTATACCACTTTGGAGGCGCAATACTTTTCTGCCATGGCTTTAATTTCTGGTTGTTGGAAGATTGAGATGTCAAAGATGAGTAGGAGAAATGTGTTATGATTAAGGCTCAAGTCCTCTAATAGACCACAAGGATGCACAAGGGCTGTGAAATGCCCTGACGGAATTTTAACCAGAGGGAATCCTCCCATGATTATTCGTTATTTGGGATGATATGGCTAGACCTGGCAGAATGGCTTATTGACTAAATTTCATATGGTTTAATGTGATTGATAGGCAGTCGCTTCCCAAATTGGGTTAAGCCAAATCCAAGTATTCTGCCAAGTTTGGAAGATAGGATCGAGCAGAGCCAATTGCTGGCCCAAATTAGTATAAGGATCACTGGAAACTAATAGCTGAGGATGATCCACTTAAAATAACTAATTTGATGTTGGCCGATCTGACAATTATGAGTTTGAGGCGGCTGAGAATGTTTCCAACACCTCATTTATTATCATCAATTATCGCTTGAATAAGGATATTCTTAAATAAATTGACTGAGATGAGTTGAGATGAGATGTTGGTGAGATGCTGAGATATTCTATGTCAAACCCAAGTGACCAAAGCTGTTTCTGGTGCATTATTATCAACTCAAAGGTTGAATCCAAATTCACATTTATTTATATTAATCAATTATATAGCTCACTGGTGACTTAAGGCAGAGGATGAGTTAAAAACTAAAAATTTGGACATTAGGAAGGATGGGGAAGAGGGTTGACACCAGGGAAGAGAATAAGTGCAGCAGAAGGCTGAGATGAGTGGTTGATTGGAAGAACCAGTGAAAGAGCCAATAGGTCAGCGGTGGGTGCAGTAGCCCTTTTGTAGATAGTATAAATACATGACGCTTCCCTTTCAATAAAAATTTCCCTTTGCCTAATCTATCTTTTGTTATAAATTTATTATTTATTTCGTTATTAAAAATAGGCTGGGGGGATCCCTGAATCGCGTGGGTGACATGCCAAGGGGTCAGTCAGCGCTGCTGGCCCCATGTTGTGACGGTCAAGGCGCTGCCTGACTGCCACATAGCCCTGACCCCCCAAGGCGGGGATCATGGCTAGTAGTATCGTAAACAATATAAATAAAAGCGTAGGACTCAAGGGCAATGACCCTCAAAAATGGCATTCTGTCAAATCAGATGCTGTAAAATTGACAAAACCTTGGGGCAAAGGTGGCAAAGGTTGACATAAATGGCGACCAGGGCAATCAGAGGCCGTCAACCCAAATTCCAAGGACCTAAGCATAGAGATTGGCAACGGCAAAGAGCAGCCCAGTGAATCAGGGGCTGCCAAGCCAAATTATGCCAAAAATGGAAATGGCAAGAATCACAGCATCAGGCAGCTCAGCAAATCAGGAGCTGCCAAGCCAAATAACACCAAAAGAGGAAATGATGGCATTGGGCAGCTCAGCAAATCAGGAGCTGCCAAGCCAGAATCCGCCGCTCATCAAAAATATCAAGAGCCATGGTGAAGGGCAGCCCAGCGAATCAGGGGCTGCCAGGCCAAATTATCCCAAAATGGGAATTTTGGCAATAAGGTTGACACGAGCTCTGATTCATCCCCAATGAACAAAAATAAATGTGGAAAAGTTTCCGTAATGCCACAGGTACTCAACAAATGGTCTAGAATGGGCCTAGATGGGAATATCAGAGGCTGAGATTCTCAAAATAGGCCCATGAATAGCCCGCCACCTGCAGACTCCACGGGGTCCAATTTCCCCATATTCCCCATTCCATAATATAAAAACAACCAAGCGAAGGTGTTTAAGACAACTTTGTCTTCTAATATATACAAATAAAAACCTCAAAATTAAAATAAAATTTTGAAATTTCGAAATCATTTATTAAGATTTTGACAAAAAACCAGGGATTTTGAGAAAAGAAGATGGACCAATCCTTGGATTTTGACAGAGCAGTCGCCTCTCTGTATGCTCTCTCTGGGGGACAGACTGTCCTCCTCAGCGTGAGCATCATCCTCACCGTGTTCCAAGGATACCTGAACCGCTCATCAAGCCAACGAACGAGGGACTTAACCACTGCAGCCCTCTCATGTTTGTGGGCCCTCACATGGGCCCTCTTGCCCAACTGCTTTGTGGCAATGTGGAGAGACCCCATTTGTCACATTAGATGAAGTTCATTCAACCTTATCTCCTTTTTATGGGATGGGATGGGGAGACCATATGAGAGAGCCCTACCTGCCTGGTATGAGCATACTACCACTCTCCTGATGGTCATCTTTTCCATCCTGTTCCTGCTGAGGAAGCCGCTCACCTCCTCCCATCCTGAGGGAATTCCATCGCTTATGTCCAACATGTTGATGCCACGTCTGAGTTTAGACAAGCATTGACCCCATAGGAGTTGATTGTAATGCATGGAACCTTCTCCCGCATTAGATTACAGGCCACCCTTACAGCGGCCTCTGGGGGTACAATGGCCGCATCCCTCCAGATTGCCCAGGTGATAGCGGACCTGCCAAAGAACCTGTCTATCTGGCTTACTGACCTGTTGGAAACACAGCCAGCCCTTCCAGCCTCTCTGGAGGACTGCCTCCACCTTGTGGAAAGAGCCGCCACCCCAAACGACTCTCAGGATGCCACCTGGTCAGCTCTTTGGCCCTCAGCCAAGGGAAAATGGCCATTAAGGAGTACGCTCAGCTGTTCCAGCCCCTAGCCAAAGCCACAAAAGTGTCTCCTTCCCAGCTCGCATGGATGTTTAGACAGAACCTTCACCCAGACATCCTCACAGCTATGGCCGCCACCCGCCTGGGGGCAACCTTGGAAGAAGAGGTCACTGTTGCTTCCAGGTAGAAAACCAGCTATCCTTGGCCCAAGCCAGGGCCCCTGTGCCTGGGAACCACAGTAGATTCCGCGGATGACGTGTGGAGTCAGAGCCCATCTCAAACCATATGGGGAAACACAAGCAGGGGGCCCCGGAGAAATGCCCCACACCTTGCAGCTCCTGCACCCACTGCTCCCAGCGGCTCAGATGGCCCCACCTACAACCTTCGACCAACCCCTGACCACATCTCTTCGCTCAATAAATGAAACAGTTCCTCCTACCTGTTTATTCTGTTTACTTTGAAGTGAAAGAAGAAAGAAAAGGGGCCAAGTTAGAAAAACTGTGGGCTTTAGTGGATACTGGGGCTGAAGAAAACTACTTGGACTGTGAGCTAGCCAAGAAATTGGGAGTAGAAATGCGAGAAAAGGGGACCGTGACTCTTGCAGACACCTCCAAGTCATCAGAATGCTGGGAGATTGAGCCCAGGATCAAGCTTCAACAGGGAGTCCACCACTTCTGGGAAGACTTTTGCGCCATCCAGAACCTGCCCCACCCCATCTTTCTGGGCATGAAATGGTGGCATAAGTACTCCCCACATTTTGATCTGGAGGAGGGCCAGGTGATGCTTCACCCCAAGGAACAAGAGCCTTTGTCATTAGAATTCTTTACCTCTGGCAGAAGCAGGCCTGGCGTGAACTCTGTGCACCTAGGGACGGAGAGGGAAAAGATACCGGAGGAATTCAGAGACTATGAACACCTGTTCCAGAATAGCGTCGCCGCCCCCTGCAATCCACAGGCCCCTTTGCATTCTCGTTCAAGTTCAAAGGGGATGCTGAGCTCCCAAAAGGAAGCCCGGTGTACCCCTTGAACCCCAGAGCAAAGGAAGCCCTAGACCAGTACGTGAAGGATATGTTGGAGTGAGGGATGATAGTGCCCTCAAAATCTCCTGTGGTGTCTCCCATCCTCCTGGTCCCCAAGGCCAACGGCGAGCTCCGCCCCTGTGTGGACTACCGCCATCTAAACGCCATAACTGAAACAGACCCCTATCCCATTCTGCTAATGGCGAGCATCTCACAGATGATCGCTGGGAGTCAGGTGTTCTCTAAGTTGGACCTGGTTGACGCTTTCAACCAAGTGCCAGTTGTACCCGAGCACCAACAGTACATGGCATTCAAGTGCCACCTAGGGGTATATGAGTACAAGGTTATGCCATTTGGACTTAAGAACGCCCCTGCCATTTTCCAAAGGACCATTGACCATGCCTTGGGCGACTTGATCAGGAGATGCTGTGTCGCATACATGGATGACATCTTGGTGTTCTCCAAGTCTCACGAGATGCACACAGAGGACGTCAAGAAGGTCCTCAGTGCACTAGACAAGGCTAACCTGCGTCCGAAGCCCTCCAAATGCGAGTTCTACAAGGGCTCAGTATCTTTCCTAGGAAACGTTGTATTTGAAAAGTGGACAGCCATCTGCCCATACAAGCTGATGGCAGTGAAGGAATGGGCAGCGCCAACGGACAAGACAGGTGTGCGCAGTTTCTTAGGGGTGGTGAATTTCCTGAGGAGATTCACCAAGGACCTCTCAGAAACAGCTGCCCCACTTACCCGGTTGAATGGGCAAGTCCCTTTCCAATGGGGGGAGGAAGAAGAGAGGGCGTTCCAGGCCATCAAGGAGGCCCTCCTCACAGCTCCAGTCCTAGCACACCTGGACGCCAATCGCCCATTCATTGTAGAGACAGATGCATTGAATTTCGCCATTGGGGCGGTCCTTTTGCAGACAGGGGGAGGATGATTTGGACCACCCAGTATGCTACTTCAGCAGGAAGATGCTACCGGTAATAACAAACTACCCTGTCTATGACAAGGAACTCCTGGCAATTGTCATGGCACTAGATGAGTGGCAGCATCATCTGTTGTATACATGCCACCCATTCACAATCTGGACTGACCACAGGGCCTTGGAGTTCCACAAGAGCCCCTGTAGGATGAACCAAAGACAAGCCCGCTGGCATCTGGAGCTGTCTCAATATGATTTTAAATAGAATATAAGCCTGAGGAGAGAAAATTACTCCCAGACCTACTTAGCTGGGACCCAAAAATGACCTTTGCAAAGGAGGAGCTGGATGAGTTCAACACGGCCATGATGCTCCCTCCCCAGTTGTTTGCATCGATACAGGAGGAACGCGCCAACCTAAAAGAGAGAATCTGGACAGCCCAACGACGCACCAAATTTGGAGAGATGTTCAGAGAGAGATAGAGGGAGGGGACCCCAGCAAAGGCTACAAGAATTTCAGGAAGGAAGGGGGCCTCATCCTGCACCATGACCGCCTATGGGTCCCAACGCTCAAGCTTCAAACCAAAGTAATGGAGCTATGTCATGACCACCCCCTGGCGGGACACCCTGGGGTGGGGAAAACAATTGAGCTAATATGCCGGAACTTCTCCTGGCCAGGCCTAGTGGGAATGGTAAGAGGGTATACCGCGCGCTGCCTTACCTGCGCCTGATCAAAGCCATCTCAAAACAAACCTGCAGAGAAGTTAAAATCACTGCAGATCGCCTGAATGCCGTGGACCTCCCTGAGCGTAGAATTTATCACTGGGCTCCCAAAAATGGAGTGCTACAACGCGGTCATGGTGGTGGTGGACCAACTAACAAAGTATGTGGAGTTCTTCCCTTGCACCTCTAAGGTCATGGCAAAGGACATGGCCAAAATCTTTGTGAGAGAGGTCTTTGCTCGACATGGACTCCCAGACAAGATCATCTCGGACAGGGGCCCGCGGTTCATCTCCAAGTTCTGGGATCACCTCCTGAAAAATCTAAACATTAAATCATGCCATTCCTCCACCTACCACCCCCAGTCAGACGGCCAGATGGAGAGGGTCAATCAGACTCTGGAACAGTACCTATGGTGCTACCTCAATATGCAACATGATCATTGGATCAAGTGGCTGAGGATTGCACAGTTTGTGTACAACAACCTGGCACACTCATCGACCAGAATGTCACCCTTTTTTGCGAACCATGGGTATCACCCATGGACGATGGAGAGACACTCTGGGGGAATGAACCCTGCGGCAGATGAGTTAGTGACCAGAATCAAGGTAAATTTTGAGATCTTGAGAGCCAACCTGGAGAAGGTGGCGGAGGCTCAGAAGAGGAAGGTGGACACACATTGCTCCGAGGCTCTGCCCCTCAAAGATGGAGATTATGTATTGATAAATGCCAAACACTACACACCCCCAGGACAGTGTAGGAAGTCCAGACTCGTCAACCTAGGACCCTACAAGGTCCTTCGACAGGTGAATGAGGTGGCATAAAAATTAGAATTCCCAGAAGGATTGCACGCACATCCAGTTTTGCACAATTTTCAGCTCAAGAAGTACAAAGGACCCATACCAACAAAGCTGGAGCCAGTCCAGTCAGACAACCCAGGGGAGGCGGAGTACAAGGTGGAGGAGATTCTGGACACCAAGATTGCTCACAAAAAGTGATGGTACTTGGTGAAATGGGTCAGCTACCTGATATAAGAATCCTCCTGGAAAACAGCTGCCAATTGCGCCGACTGTCCCTGGAAGGTGGAGGAATATTGGGGGTGCAGGGGCTCTCCTCTGAGGGGGTTAATGTGACGGTCAAGGCACTGCCTGACCGCCACATAGCTCTGACCCCCCAAGTTGGGGATCGCGGCTAGTAGTATCATAAACTATATAAATAAAAGTGTAGGTCTTGAGGGCAACGACCCTCAAAAATGGCATTCTGTCAAATCAGATGCCATAAAATTGATAAAACCTCAGGGCAAAGGTGGCAAAGGTCAACATAAATGGTAACTGGGCCAATCAGAGGCTGCCAACCCAAATTTCAAGGACCTAAGCATAGAGATTGGCAACGGCAAAGAGAAGCCCAGTGAATCAGGGGCTGCCAAGCCAAATTATGCCAAAAACAGAAATGGCAAGAATCACAGCATCGTGCAGCTCAGAAAATCAGGAGCTGCCAAGCCAAATAACACCAAAAGAGGAAATGACAGCATCAGGCAGCTAAGCGAATCAGGAGCTGCCAAGCTGAATCTGCCACTCGTCAAAAGTATTGAGAGCCACAGCAAAGGGCAGCCCAGAGAATTAGGGGATGCCAGGCTGAATTATCCCAAAAATGGGAATTTTGGCAATAAAGATGACACGAGCTCTGATTTGTCCCCAACAAACAAAAATAAATGTGGAAAAGCTTTTGTAACGCCATGGGTTCTCAATGAATGTTCTAGAACAGGCCTAGATGGGAATATCGGATGCTGAGAATCTCAAAATAGGCCCACAAATAGCCCGCCACCTGCAGACTCCGCGGGGTCCAATTTCCCCATATCCCCCATTCCGAAAATATAAAAAAACTAAGCGAAGGTGTTTAAGACAACTTCGTCTTCTAATATATACGAATAAAAACCTCAAAATCGAAAATAAAATTCTGATTTCATTTAAAAAATTTTGACAAAAAACCAGGGATTTAGAGCAAAGAAGATGGACCAATCCTCAGATTTCAACAGAGCAGTCGCCTCTCTGTATGCTCTCTCTGGGGGACAGAATGTCCTCCTCAGCATGAGCATCATCCTCACCATGTTCCAAGGATACCTGAACCGCTCATCAAGCCAATGAACGAGGGACTTAACCACTGCAGCCCTCTCATGTTTGTGGGCCCTCACATGGGCCCTCTTGCCCAACTGCTTTGTGGCAATATGGAGAGACCCCATTCGTCACACAACTTGCATATTCAGGGTCATTATTGATGAACATGAATTATGTCCCCAACTGGCAAAGATTGAGGCTTATTTAATATATGACATGATTATGTAGCAAACACAATGATTAGGTGTTTCTTAAATTAATTGGCTATTTTAACTGATTAATAAAAATTTAATAAAAGATGTGAACTGTCAAAAAATTGTCTGTAACTCTCTCATTCCCAGAGAGGTGGTATGGGATGCACAGCTACACTGCCAGGCAACTAGACATCAGCAGGATTGGAAATAGGGCATCGTGGAGGGTGCAAGAGCAATTCAGACTTAGGGCGAGGGTGTACAACACATTGTATAATAGTAAATAACTTAGACACAACAGAACCTGGTTGGAGAATAAAAGGGAATCCATAACCAAGTGGAGATTGGTGCCAGGGTGCATGAATGCCTTGATCTGGAGGGGACCAGGGCGGCCCAAAGGTGCACCAGATATGTGTTAATTGGATAAAATAAAGTGGCCAACGTTGTTGGAGACCTCCTCAAAGAGGTCCAAGCACAGGTTTTCCCAAGGAACCATATTTAAAAAAATATAGGCTTAACAGATTATTCTAATTTAGGAAAGTTGACCAGCGAGGAAAGTTAATAATATAGAAATATACTTAAGAAATGGGGGCAAGTTATTAATGGGCAGAAGTAGTGCTAAGCTTAAGTGAACTAATAGGCGCATGCTTACATTGGTCAGGGTCCTGTAACTCAAAATTGACCAAACTCAAGTTATAGATTGTAACTGGACTCGTCTTGATTTAGTAATATTAAAATTGGAACGGGTTTCAAAAAACCTTGTTGCTCCAGCAATCATAACGTACCATTGTTATTTGTTAAATATCTGGTTCATTTTAGCTCTGGCTGTAACTGGCTGGCTAAGCATCACGCACATTCCTAGGACCAACTTAGGCATATATTGCCTGTACCCAGCGTTGGTCCAGGGTAAGTTTAAGGTCAGGTAGACTTGCCAACTTAGCCTTTTTGGCATCCTGACGTCCAATTGTATCCATAAAATCTGTGCCCTCAATCATGTCATTAAGCCGTGACATTAACTATAAAGCTTTTCTTCTAAATGGTGTACCATTTGCTTGGACAAGGACTTCCATTTGGTCTTTGATAAACTCAGACTTTGCATCACCCAGGCACCGCTACTACTGTACTAAAATACCAGTAAACTGTTTAAATTCATACAAAAGCTTCTCTCACTGCCATAAGGGCGGTGTTATCACACTTTGATTATGAAGGGAGTGAGCATCCAATGGCTTAATACAGCAAATATTATATGTGTATAAACATAATCAAAGGTTAACTGGAAAGGAGTGCATGGTGTTCATCTGTTCATTCAAGCATTTCTGGATATTTTCCACACAGTTCATTTCACAAAAATAACCTTTCATTGCCTAACTTCACTTGTTACAGAATCTTAAGGAGCTGGGAGGTCAAATGGCTTGATAGGCTTTGATATTACAAACCTACAATTTTGAAATTCACCACTGCCTGGTATAATGCATCATAACTCTGATGGTTTATCTTAACTGCACAACATGACCTTAGCTCCCAATGTGGCGAATATATTACTTAATATGATGCTTACCATAAAGTATGACAATGAATGAGAAGAAATTAGAGTTTCCTAGAAAATTTTAAATGTCACTTGTCAAAATGTGAAAATTTATAAATCTATCAAACAAAGAAGTATTGATACTGTCAAATTTTAGGATTGCTCACTTCGAAATTGTTATCCTGCATGTCTATTTGGCCCAAAGTCTGATGGTTGATCCTCTATAGCGCATGTAGTTTATGGTATTTGGACCATTTAACAACTCACTAGGCCTATTAAATTTTCCTCGACTCTCTTGGCCAATTTCAGGCATAATTTTTCCTTCATAATTAGGAACTTCATCCAATGCAGGAATATATACAAACTGGGGATTTGGTCCTTCCAGTTTATTGACACTTCTCCAAGTTTTGGATTTGGGATAAAAACCAGGAAAAGGATAAAATATAAATTTATTAAAAGCTATTTATTAGGTAATTTTCATTAGGCCAGGCGCCAGTATTTATACCTTAAGGCATCTCCTGGCCACATTCCAACACAAAATTTCAACAGCTATTTTGCCACTCAGTTTGGCCTATGACTGAAACCTTTTCTTAGGTTCATTGGTAGCAAAATAATCTCAAAGTTTGGGGGGTTTCAAGTACAAAAATTGCGATAAAAGCATGCAAAATTTTCCTAAAATCTTCTGGATTTCAGTTTTGTCATACTGCTGATGAAACACACCTTCTGTGAAATTTTAGCATCTATTGAAGTAAATGACACACCCTAATTGGGACGTCAGCAGACCTCTATCTCAATAGCCTAGGTAACCCCTTTTCAGGTGGTCCACGCAAGTGCTATAATGCTGATTACACATATTGATATACAAGTTTCGCCCTAAGGTGGGAAATAAATTATGTTTTTCGTTTGTCTGAAGTCTACAGGATTTTCAGATGTTAACTTTGGGTCATCCCTGAATGATTTTATATATATATGACTAAAATGATTGTGTTTTTGATAATTAGGACCAATTGCTGAGATGCAATGCCTAGAAAATTGGCCATAATATGTGAGCATATTTGGGATGAGCACTCTGCTAAAATACTTGATCAAATTGTTGTCGAGATAATCAGCCCAAATTATATGATTGCAATAGGCTTTGAGGTGAAAATATAGGCGTTAGCTCAAGCGTTGAAAGGATAATCAGCCCAGTCTGATGGTTGTTGAAGGTCTATTTTCGAGTCAACCACCAGAATCTGATAGATACCATGACTGATAAGAAAATTGATATTATTATCAAGGCCACAAGGCAATGAGCATACCCGCTTTTATAAAACGCTTGAGCTGTTTAAACAACACATGTCTGGAAATCAATGAATTTTGATATTATGAGACTATCATCTATTTTTGAGGCATTCCAAGCTGAAGCCCTTTACCATAAAGGCACCAAATTTAATTGTTAACCCAAACTTTCCTGGCACATCTTTTTATTGATATGTTGGGCCCATTAGTCAATATTTATGGTCAATTTAAATAAATAATTGTGACCTTTGATCACCTCATTAAGTGGGTGGAGGCCAAAACAAAAGAGACTTAAGAGCCACAACCATGATTAATTTTATCCTAGAATATGTAACTTATTGGAGCAATTGTCCTCATTTTCTTTTAATGGACAATTATACTAACTTTACATCCCAAAAACTTTTAAGCTCAATGATTTGGTGGATACATGAGGAGTACTGTCTATAACCTATAACCTGAGACCAACGGCATCATGGAATGAGTAAAAAGTACCCTTGTTGGTATCCTATAGAAGTTTATTACATCCCAGGAGTTCAGAAAGAATCATTTCTTGCCTTCTGCCTTTTTTCCTCTGATATCTCTTTCATTTGGCCACAAGGCACTCCCCATTCAAATTACTTTATGAAAAGCACCCTACGCTTCCCCAAACTTTATATTCTTTTGTCAATTAAGAAATATGAGTCCTAGTAAATATTTATTGAAGTTTATGCAGACCTTAGTTCAGCTATAGAGCAGAGCATACTCTAAGGCATTGGCTCAGAAAGTAGATCTTAAGAGAATATAAATAAAAACCAGCGGCCCTTAACCCACTTTTCTGTAGGGGAGTTGGCTTTATATTACAAAAACCAAGAGTTTGGATAGACTAGTAAACTGAGCACATATGATATTAACTTCTTGAGATCTTTGAGAAGACATCTACAGATTAAAACTCATTGCTAACTACAGTAAAAGGTCACCTTAGAAACAAGTGCATGCCAAGTTCCTAAAAAGTATCATCAGCGTTCTGGCCCAATATCTTATATCTCTCAACATTAAGTTGACCCTACTCATCTTCTTTCCTGATGTTTGGCAAGTGGGTGGAATGTTGCAATTTTTGACCAACTATCTGTTATATTCAAATATATTCAATTTATTATTGAAAGTTTGTGAGAAATTTTGATATTAAAACGCTATGAAGTTACAAAATTATTAGTTTCATGGCTCTAGTAAGAGATGAAATAAGACAAGAAATTTATTAGTTTTGTTATAATAATGGATTCCAATTAAAGTAGCTTTATTTGACCTTAGTTAACCAAAAGTAAACTACTAGTGACAAAATATGTGGTGCTTTATTAATTAAAATTTATTAGATATTTATAGAAGAGAATCAGTAGATCTATGTAAGGGTCTTCATGAATCAAATGAGGTAAGATCTTTTCTGTTGGAGAGGTTGATATGGCTGATTGTACAATCTGATAAACTTTTTTAGATAAAAGCAACCTTCACATAGTTGGCTCAGCCCTTTTGGAATGCTTAACCTCCTCAGAAGGCTTAGCCTCTTTAGAAGGATGAGACTGATAACTCCAAAGAGTTGATCATTAGTATAAAAGAGAATAAGATATATCTGACGGATTTTTTATAATATTATTATACTAAGACGCTGAACCTCAATCCTTATTAGAATCAGTCATTGCAGGTAATTTCCAACAATGCTCCCTCAAGATCATGCCTAGGGGCACGTACTTACAAAGAAATCTACTATAAACTCTATTGATAACAGTCCCAGTTTCAACAGCTGAAATGGAGTATTCAATACCCCAATGATAAATAATATGATAGGTTCCAGACCATAAGCTATCAAGTTTGTGAATTCGTCCTCCAGGTCTATGATGATAATGAGTACAAGATCTCCTATTTGATATTCAGGTAAGGTAGGTCAGGTAGCATTGGTCCTGAGTTCTTCTTTTGAAGTTGTATTAGCAAGAGAACTCAAAGATAAGGCTTGCACTCTGATGATTTCATCAGCTAACCTTCTCATAGCTAATTTATTAGTCTGAGGGGTAGCAATATCAAGTATAGGTTGTACATTGGAAGGTAAAATAGGATCCTGACCTTACAGAGCCTTGAAAGAAGACATTTCTATTGTACAATGATAGCTCATCCTATAAGCTAACATTGCGCTAGATAAGTATAAATTCCATCTACTAGGATCAGTTGAAGCCATATTTTGCAGAATGGCTACCAGGGTACCATTAGCTCATTCAACTGCACCATGAGTAAAAGGATTATAAGGAGCTGTAAACAACTGATAGGCACCCATCAATTTAGTAAGCTCAGATACTACCTGTGAAATGAAATCGGTTCCATTATCATATAATAGTACTTTTGGGCTACCATGCCAGGTAAAAACCTGCTTAAAAAGGAATGACGCAGTATACTTAGCGGTGACAGTGAAAACAGAGACAGCTTCAATTTATTTGGTAAATTGGTCAATAGCTATATTAATATAACGACTTCTTCAAGTAGCAGTAGGGAGGGGACCCACTACATCAATACACATAATAAAAAAAGGTTCTGAATGACCCACAATTTTATGTTGATAAGTCAGATTTCTACTACATTGTTTTTGGCAAGTGAGACAAGTATCCAACACATAGTGCACTGTTTCCATCAAATTATTCCAAAAACATTGATTTTTTAACCACTGTAAAGTCTTAGTGACATCTCCATGCCCTACAGTTTGATGAGCTTCCATACTAGTATTAGTCCTCACAGAAAACCAAATAAAAGGTAGTCATTTAGATCCTGACTTCTTATAAAGAGAACTTTTTTAAACTGAGTACCCACAATTAAAGATTGTAGCTTTGCTATAACGTCCTTAGATTCACAATACCATAGTTTAGGTCTGCCATTTAGGTCATAGATGAGGTCCTCTTCAGCAGTGAATAGAGGCATTATAAGTAATTGAGAAAGTCCATCAGAATTCCGATGTATAGCTCTGGAGAGATGTTGAATTTAAAAGTCATAATTCTGAAGCTTTAAAGCCCATCTAGCTAAGGGTCCATCAGGATCCTTCATTTGTTGCAACCATTTTAGGGATGTGTAATCTGTTTTGATAGCAAGCGTTTGCCATAGAGGTAAGGTATAAAAAATGCGTATTGGTTGGTAGGACCGCGAGGCACTCTCTCTCACTAAGCTATAGTTGCGTTCTGCTTTAGAAAAGGTTTTACTATAAAAAGCAATGGGATTATCTACTATATCGTATTCATGCTGAGCCAGAATAGCCCTAATAGCTACATCACTGGCATCTGTAAATAAGAGAAAAGGTTTCAATAAATCAGGATGAGCTAAAATTGGGGCATTAATTAGAGCTTGACGTAAAAGATCAAAAGCTTGCTGTTGCAATTCATTCCATTAGAAAGGAACTTCCTTATGTATTAAATAAACTAAGGGTTCCGCAATTTCAGAAAAATGTGGGATAAATGTTGGTAATAACCAAACCTACTTAAAAATACTTGAATATTGCACAAGCTCTTAGGAACAGGCTTGTCCATAATGGCTTAAATCTTATTAGACAAGGGTAAAATCCTATTTCAATTAACCTTATGGCCTAAGAATTCCATCTCAGTTTTAAAAAACACACTTAGATGTTTTAGTCAAAGAGAAGCTTTGTACGTTTGTCCAAATAGTTCTTTAAATGGTCTAAATGTTTGTTGAAAGTATTAGAAAAACAGTAACATCGTCTAAATAAACTAAAACGCAGAAAAGTTTCAAATTGTCAAATAAGCCATCCATAGCCCTTTGAAAGGCATCAGGAGCATTACAAAGCCCCTGCGGCATATGGGTAGGTTCAAATAACCCCTAACTAGAAATTAAAGCGCATTTTTGACGATCTTCAGGAGCCAGTTCAATTTGCCAGTAATTACTAGCAAGGTCCTTGGCCAAAAACTGTGATCTATACAGTAATCTTAATGAGTCATCAATGTGAGGTAATGGATATAAATCTTTTGGGCCAACAGCATTAAGATTACATTAGTCTATGACCACTCAATGAACTCCATCCTTTTTTCAAAATAAGCAATAGAGGGGAAGCCTATGTACTTTAGAAGGCGTTAATAGCCCAGCTTCAAGGAGTTGTTTTAATTCAACTGAAACTAAAGCCTCCTTGACAACTCTCTCTTCTCAGCATAACTTTCTGAGCAAATTAATTTTGGCAAATTAAAAGCAAACACTTAATCGCACACCAAAGTCTTGCTCCAATGTCATTAGATCCTCCGCTGGCTGTCCCAGCGTGGGGCAGTGGTGAAAACCCCTCCATTTTCTGTCCAACAGGAAAAAGCACTTGGACTGGTTCGCCCAGTCATTCCAAACCCTTGGGACAATTCGTCCCTCCCAAGGATCTCAATGCCCATCTCACCCAAGCCCAAGCGGTGCCCCGCTGCCCCCTGGTGCTCCCCTGGAACAATATGCATCTTGGCCTTAGGGTCAAATATGGGAAATTCTTCCCCTACGACGACCAAGCCATTATCAAAATAGCTCAGGTGGTGATGACACCAGCCTGTTTTATTGACTTCCACCCCTATAAGGGGTACTTTGACCTTGGCTTCCCCTGTAAAGCCAAAGCCACTTTGGCAACGGTGCCATTAATTTTCATCAATATTCCCCTCCCAACAACTTAGAACCTGGCTCCCAATGGACACCACCTAGGTGGTCCAGTTCGCGGATTTGCCCACCCACCTCCCCCCAAAGTGCTCCACCAGGAGCTGATGGAAGGTTTGGCAGCCTACGGCGCCAACCCCATCTTACAATTTGTGGTCCCAAATGGGGCCACACGCCTTTCTGGGCCTCAGGCATATGCCACAATCAGCCCTGAATTTACAAAAATTTCTTTGGCAATTCCCCCTTGTGCCACCATCCCATCTGCCCCTGACCATCCATTCTGGGCCCACGTTGAGGGCGGATGGACGATTTGTCCATCCTGTTTTGAGTTAGACCACTCAAAATGTAAATGCCCATACTCAGAAACTTCCACCAACGCCAAAAGTTTGCCCTACACCCACCAATCTGCCTACCACCCTGTGCCAACTTTGACATGAGGTACAATCCTACCTTCCCCTCCTCTAATGCCTGATGCTGCAGCTGCTGCTACAGCCACCAATCAGCACCCACCTTGCCCCAATGCCACAAATGATTCATCTAACCAAACATCAGATTGGATCCCAGTTTGATCCCATACATCTGCAAATGAATTGAACAAACCTCAACTGTATGCTGATTCCCCAATCCAATTCAACTAAAATTCCATAGGAATTATTGGATGAATTCGATGAATCAGGTAATGTCATTGAATAACCAACACTGCAACTTGAGCAGCTCTGTAATGCAGAATGGGATGCAAAATTCCCACTTCAGAAGTATGTCCCACAACCTAACGCCAAACCATTCTATGGAGACCACCAGCTTGCAGTAGAAGCAGCCGTCACACCAGATTGCCATCCGCTTTGTAAAGTTGCCGCCAAATCTGTGGCTGCACTCGCAGGAGGAATTCCACCTCCCATCATTCCATAAATCTTACTGCACAAAGTAAGATCATCATAAAAACTTTACACAAAAACGTCACTGAAGCCATCTAGAACGTGGTAACAATAGCACGGAATCTGAAAGCAAATATAACTTGAACCAATATTGCCACATTTGTTAAATCACCAGATTCCCGCCTCAAAGCTAAAGACACTTTGGGCAAATACATCGTTGGTATAATGATGGCTGGCAACTATTCAGAAGTTCCAGTCATCAAGGATATTGAACCCCATGCCGCCAATGCCCCCACACCCTTACTATCTGCCTTAACACGCACCCTACTCTGGAATGAGATGGATGCGGCCAAAGATGAGCCCCCTCCCTCCCCATCCACCATGGAGGGATAGCAGTATTCGCTGCCCACCTGGTTGGATATTTTTAGGTACAATTCAATCAATCTATCCATTTTGGGCGTTTCATTTGAATCTATATTTTTAATATGATTTTTTAGTTTTAGTTTGGTAATGTCTGTCCCCTGGTTGGCTTACCTCAGTTAAATAAAAGCCTCCTTGACTTTAGATTTTAATAAGGCTGAGATCAGATAGGGGGAATATCCCCATCTTTTACCTGATGCTGCACATTTTTCATTAACCCAAAATTTCTGTAGCCATTTGCAAATATATCCACATACTCTTCAATTAGAGCCTTGTCTGTTTGTTGTTGTTCTGGAGTAAGGGAATCTCCATATTCAACTTTGACTTTAGCAATGATAGGGGGGTCATCCAACCCAAAATCATGCAACTCTCCACATCCAGAGACAGATAATATTTTATTTACAGGTGTAGGCCGTACATAAGTGATAGAATTATTATGATTTAATTTTATAGTGTGAGAGGTAGTATTATCTATAATAACTAGAACAGTGTCATTATATGTGGGATCAAGGATACTGGGACAGGTTTTGGCCTCCAGATGGGAGGGTTAAGGTTACTGGAGATCGGACCATCTAGTACTAAATAAAAGGTTACTGGAGATCTTTTTAAGATAATTAGTTGACACTAATACTTGCACTCCAGTACCAATTATATCTTGAGCTTTAGGAGTAATTGTAATTGAGTTGATAAAATATAAAGGCATTCCTTCAGAGGCACAAACTGATGGAGGCGGAAGAATAGTTTTAGGTCTTAATATTTGGTATTCAAGATGAGAGATGGAGTTAGATATTCCAATAGACAAACACGTCATTTAATTTTGCTCTTATCATTTGAGACACTCTTTATAGTTAAAGGTACTATTTATCCAATAAAAGAAAGATAATTGTCTTTATGTCTAATTAAATAATTAAAATCAATAAGAAATTTGGTTCCCAAAAGCAATTTATAACAGTTATTGTCCAATACTACTGCATGGGCCAAAATAACCATTTTCTGAAGCGCATTGGAAGGGAGAAATAGAAATCTATGGATTTAATATATGAGGGACCAGCAGTTCCATAGCCTTGAGAGTTGTTTAAATCTGGATCAACTTTGATTTTTTTCATAAGCTAGAATGAGATCACATATGAGAGATCCCATGTCAATGATGGCTTAAACTTTTACTTAGTGTACCACAACCTCCACTTGAGGCACTTAGTACCAAAATGCAGAACTGAAAATCTGAATGACTAATTAGCTGAAGTAAATTAGAAGATGTTATAGAAACATAAGGAAAAATAGTAGTTTTATTGACTAAATCATCAGGGATATCAACTTCACCTAGAGCAGATATCACATAATAACCTCTATAGGTATTAGAATTCTGAGATTGAGGCACAGGATGTAGGTCACAAAGAGAGCTTCTTGCCTTATGATGACTCCTCTTTTTTGACTTGTCAGCTTGCTTCTTCCAACATTGTTGTTCTATATAACCAACTAGTCTGAAGTAACCGCAAGGATCCTTTTTAGGTTTAAGTTTGGGTCTGTGAGGCACCACATGGACATGGGAGCAATTATTATGAACAGAATATGGATGCGCCACACCATACGGGATCTCCATTAATGCCTCTTTTATGTCAATAAAGACTAAAAATTATCTCTAAGGGATTTTAAATAAAGTAATAACTGAGTGTGAGAAGCAACCGCACTCATCACAGCTGAAAGGGCATCATCTAAAGTAATAGAATCACAAGTAGCAATAGTCTTTGCATCTTGATAATATCGCTTAGTGATATTTTAATTGATTCTCATTGCTTGACTTGGATGCTCATGAAGGCTTGCTTTTCATTGGACAGGATTTGTTCGCTTCCAAATTCCTTAATAAGGGCAGTTTTCACTTGCACCCACGTTTTGCAAACCTTAAGGTGAGGGACCATGATTTATTGAGCAAATTGACTTAAACAAGAAGTAATATGCTAAACTTTTTGTTGATCAGTCGCTCTGTCCATCTCTCTCATAAAAAATAGAAAAGAGTGGATACTGCCTCACCTGGCTCATACTTATTTTTAAAGGTAGGTTTTAAAGAAATGGTTTCATTGCTTAATACGTGAATGACCATTACCAGGACCAGCTTAGCTTTGGAGTGTTCAAACTTGGGGATATGAACTTGAGTAGGAATTTGGTCAACTTGTTGATGTAGATTGTTAAGATCGGCCTGTAAGTTTTGGGCCCATTAATTATTGTGATCATTAGAAGAGAATTGATTTAAGTTATAAATTGCAGCGAGTTTCTTCTTTCTTATTCTCAATTACTCCATACTTAGTGGTTAAGGGTCAATGATAGCAGATAACATTGCATACTGAGTTTCTTGAGTCAATTGATTAGCATCATATAGGTGTTGAGCATTGTCAATAACATCCAATAAATTGTAGCAAATAATTCAGATTAGTCAGGTAGCCTTCCAAATATAAAAAACATCCTTGATTTATGGCTCATACTTGGCTTTCTAAAGCTTGCGCTTTTGTTACCAATTGATTCTGAACTCCAGTTTTAGGAAACAAAATTGTAGGGCTGGAGGGACCTGGGGGACCTGGGGCCCTTGAGGAATGCCATTACCTACAGGCTCAGGGGGACCCTGTTGATCCGCAGGTCCTTGAGGACCTCGCTCATCAGTAGGCCCCAGTTTCACATAGGGAGAACTGGGCAGCCCTAAAGGTCTAGGAGGCCCAATAGGACTGGGTCTACCTTCACAAATATTATCTACAACTTGGATAAGTTGTTAAAGTAGCACATCTAATTCAACAAAGGGTTCCTCATATTTGTTTCAAAACTGTCCTAGTTAAATAGTAGACTCCTCTTCAAGAGTATTTATTCGATTGTGGAAAGGTTCAGCTGCCTCAGTAACCTGTTGAGATACTTCCTGACCTAAATACATCACAACTCCATTATTGTTTCTAATAAGTTGATTGTAAAATTCATTGATTTCTCTCCAATTGTCAATTAAGGCTTCTTGATTATCATGACCAAAATTAGAAGCAGTTTAATAGAAAGAAGATAGCTGAGAATGAAACTGCTAAGCTATAGTCAACTGGCGTTGAACCTTCAGATGATGTAGCCCCAAGGTCTGAAGTGAATGATAAATGGCAGGATGCATGTATTGCCTGAGATACTGCTCCATTCTGGCCAACCTGACTTCAGTAAGTTGTAAGACAGCTTGGTTGTATATATTCCATCATGTTAGGTGAAACCTTAGATGATTGTTATTGGTTATGATGCGCTTCTGGATGAATAACTCCTCTTATTAGATCTTTAACAGTTTCTTCTACATTGGCAGGTTTAAATTGATTATTTTTCTTGGTTAGGGCCTTTAATGTATAAATTCATAAACTCTTGAAAATGAAGATTTCTAATATTAGCAGAAGGCATTTCCTGCCTGTTGGTATGTACCCATTGTGAGATGCTCAAAAATTCCTCTGAAGAGAGACTTTCTTCACTTGAAGTATTCATTGTTGTGAAATTAGGTTTTCACCAGTTAGCCTTAGAAGCAAACCTGGCAGGGAACACCAGTATTGGAATTTCGTGGTAAATTTTGAAATTCATGTGCTACTAAGGTTATGAAGTTATTAGTTTGTGGCTCTATTAAGAGATGAAATAAGGTACTAAATTTATTAGTTTTGTTGCAATAATGGATTCCAATTAGAGTAGCACTACTTGACCTTAGTTAACTAAAAGGAAACTATGCTACATAATATGTGGTGCTTTATTATTAGAATTTAGAGATATTTATAGGAGAGAGTTTGTAGATCTTTGTAAGGGTCTTCATGAACCAAACGAGGTAATATCTTTTCTTTTAAAAAAAAAGATATGGCTGATTTTCCAATCTGATACAATTTTTTTGATGAAATCAACCTTAACATCGTTGTTTCAGCTCTTTTGGAATGCTTAACCTCCTCAGAAGGCTTAGCCTCTTCAGGAGGATGAGACTGACAACTCCAAAGAGTTTATAATTGGTCTAAAATAGAATCAGATATATCCAACAGGTTTTCATAATCTTAGAAGATCAAGATGCAAAACCTCAATCCTGATTAGAATTGGTCATTGCAGGTTAATTTCCAACAGTAACATTTGAAAATAAAAATTATATATGGCTCAAGTGTTCCTTATTATCTAGCCTCGTGGCCCCCAGCTTTGTAAGCAATTACAAAATTGTATTTTATTATTAATTGTAAGTATGCAGTAGAAGCTTTGTGAATTAGTTATTACAACAAAAGATTGAATCTTCAATCCCCCTGGGCAACTTCTGTTTCCTTAATTTACTGATCACTATAGCCTGTGACTTTGGTTCATATTATTGGATTTGAGGGTTGGGAAAAGGCTCGCTGGTGCTGGTAGCCTTGAATCCTACAATATAGGTGAGTATCATGTCTCACCAGTTATACTAAAATAAATAAAATAGGTAGATAAAGAGTTTTTTGCTTTTATAGGTTTTTATTATGGGCCGTGCAGGGGCAAAAGAGAATTCCATATATTTGTTGATTTCAGTATTTAAGGCATTGAGGCTCGACGTTTGGATAGCCTGGGAATTTCTGAATTAAGTAATATGCAATTTTAGCCTATTGAGTTTTGATATATAACTCGCATATCTTTGACAAAATGATGGATGGGGAATTACTTCTGGCCAAAATGTACCCATGAGGTAATGATTAATGTATTTCAGCCAATCCCCATCTGAGAAAATCTATTCACTTCAAGGACCCCCGTTACGCCTATAAAAGGGGGCAATCCCAGAATAGGTGCTGGAATGGACCTGTGCATGGTTGGGGAAGCACCGTCTGATGAATACCCCATAGTCAGTTTCAGGATCAGAGTAATCCAACTATCAGTTATTGTTCATTTGTCTTAAGAGGAGTCAAATTCGTGTTAAACCAATTTGTGGGGTTCCCCAAGAATTGGCTAGGTTCTTTTGGCTGACTATTTCAGTTTTATTATTAAATTCAATTTCCTCTTTGTTGAAGACTCGCAAATGCCTAAAATTGCCTCTATTTGGTTAAATTTCACCCACAACATTCTTTTTCTGAAGCCTAGGAGGCAATTGTCTGACATTAACCCCCTCAAGAATGTTGGGGGTGCATAGAGTTAAGGAAACAGCCATGAACTCAGTTGATGGTGAGTCCAGAGGAGAGAAATTTGATAGAATATTTATCCCCTCATTTGTATGTGAATGAGAAAGGCCCTTCCCAGATAGGACTGAGCTTTTCACTTCGTGAAGTGATTTGGTTAGGTAATAGAGTACCAAGTCAGATACTTGAAATGAGGGAAGGGGCCCTGAGCTCATTTGCAGCTTGGCCTGCTTTGGTAACAGCCTTAGCTAAGTTATTCATGGCCTCTTAAAGTAATTGGATGATGTGTTGGGCCAACTTTTTCATGACTTGTTTTGGATCATTCTAATCAGAAAATATCCTTGGCTAATAGTGATGGCACCCCCGGTTTTCACCCATATAACACATGGAAAGAGGATTTTTTGAGGATGCGATGGTAGCTAATACAGTAGGCCATGAGTGCACTGGGTAAATAAAGATTTCAGTGGCGAGGTTCAGAAGTGGCCATTTTACAAAATATGGAGACCAGAGTCCCATTAACTCTTTCTACTGCACCATTTGTGGTGAAGTTATATGGGGCTGAGAAGAGTTGTTGAGCTCCATAGAAGTGGCGAGGAGCTTTACCACTCAGGAAGTAAAGTTTTCCCATTGTCACATAAGATGACCTAAGGGCACCCATGCCAGGTGAAAATGTACTGGTGTAAGAAAGTAGCCATAGCTTTAGCAGTCTGAGCGGGAAGAGAAACACCTTCAATCCACTTGGTGTAATGATCAATACCAACCAAGATATAGCAGTTTCCACCTGTAGTTTGAGGGAGAGGACCTACCACGTCCAAACTTTTGGTGTGAAAGGATTGGTGGGGTGCTGTAGGTTGATACTGATATTGGGTCTTGAAGCTGGTTTGTTTTTTACAGGTCAGGCATGCATCCAAGACTTCAGTTATAGTTTCCATAATGGCCTTCCAATAGTACCAGTTTTTTAACCACTCGTAGGTTTTGCATACTCCACCATGCCCATGATAGTGTGAGACTCTAAAATGACAAGCACTCGCTTGGATGGCCGGAGATTGGGCAACCAATTTACTCCTACTTTCTTATACAATTTTCCATTTTCCACCTTCATATTGTTGGAGTGCCGAGTAAGCATCTTCTATACTGGTTCATCTTCATCAGCCCATGCGTCAGGAGTCATTAGGAGGTAATGCAGCCGTTCAGCTTCGCTATTGTCAAGGTGAAGGACAGGCAGCCGTGTCAGCCCATCAACGTTCATATGGCGTGTTTCAGCTAAGTGCTCAATGGTCATATCATAATGTTGGAGCTTAAGAGACCAGAGAGCCAACCGCCCAGTGGGATCTTTCCTATTCTGCAACCACTTCAATGAAGAGTGGTCTGTGATTACTTTGAAGGGAGTCCCATATAATAATGGACGGTAGTATTTGACAGCGAGCAAGACAGCCAAGCACTCCTTTACCATGATCTATAATTACGCTTAGCTTTTGAAAGCATTTTGCTAAAGTAAGACATGGGATGATCGACTCCAGGATCATCCAACTGAGCTAAGATTGCTCCAACAGTGTATTCAGAGGCATCCGTGAACAACATAAAGGGTCTGCTATAGTCAGGGTGGCGGAGTATTGGTCTTTTTTGTAAAAACGCCATCAGGGTCTCAAAGGCAGATTTTTGTTCCGCACCCCAATGGAAAGGAGTGTTCTTAGATAAGAGCCGTACAAGGGGCTCTCTGAGCTGTGCGAATTTTGGTATAAGTTGATGGTACTACCCCATCATAACCAATAATATCTGGATCTCAATAATGGTTTTGGGCTCAGGCGTCTTGGATATAGCTTCAACTCTATCTTGAAGCGGTTGTATCCCATCTTGTGATATAGCATGTCCAAGGAAATCCAACTTCCTTTGGAAAAATTTGCATTTAGAGGTTTTCAATTTGATATTAGAAGCCTACAAGTGTCAAAACACCTCCTTTAGATGTGTGAAGTGTTCACTGTAAGTCTTAGAGAAGACATTAATATCATTGAGGTAGACGATGACGCAGCTTAATCTTAGATCCTGCATGATATGATCCATTGCTCGCTGGAAAATGGTGGGTGCATTGCACAGCCCTTGCAGTAGTCAGGTAGGTTGGAAGAGGCCCTCACTTCAAATAAGAGCACATTTCTATTGGTCTTGTGGAAAAAGGTGCATTTACCAATAACCGCTATCCAGGTCCATGGCGGAGAAGTATTTATACCCAGAGAGTTGGGCCAGAGCGTCATCAATGCGCGGGATAGGATAACTATCCTTCTTAATGAGGTTGATTAATTTTCGATAGTCCATCACTACCAAATGGCCTCCATTTTCTTTTTTATGAGGAGGAGAGGGGAGACCAAGGGCTTTGTGACGGCACCAGAAATCCAGCATCCAAGAGCTGTTTGAGCTCCGTGTGCATCTGGAGGTCTTTAACTTTTGAGTTATGATAGGGCTTGGAGTGAATGGGTTTAGCATCACCAACGTCAATCATATGCATCCACCTCTTCATATGCCCATAGTCATTGTCAGATTTGGAGAAAATTTCACCGTAGGCTCAAGTAAGGTGCAGACTTTATCCAGCTCAGCGGGGACAATTCATCAGAGATCTGAACAGAAGGTAGGGTACATATGAAGTAGTTAGCAGGTAAGCTTATCTGCCATAGACCCAATACAATGGACTTTCTTGATGTCCTCAATGGGTATCAGCAAGAAACTTTCTATCTCCTGATGCTCTTTTACCACCATATACTTTTTGGTGAGATTTCCCAGCAAAAGGTTAATAAGACGATGATAGTCGGGATCTAACACGCCTGGCAAAACTCTGGGCTCAAGAGGACTAACTCCATCAATGCTGAAGAGGTGCAGTAGGCAGTTGTAGGGGATTTGCATGGTAATCTTCGTGTCAATTACCCTTTGTTCCCCAGCCTTAATGACCACCATTTTCAGAGGCATAAAAAGGGATACCCTCCTGGGCATCCACTGAGGGAAGTAACATTTTGTATGCCATATTGCCGTGGTGTAATCCATGGATAAAGCGGAAGAGGGATACTCAAATGTGCAAGCATAAGCCTTTTTATTGAGCTCATCATTAGATAGGATCAAAGGAACCTCAAAGTTAAGCAGGGAGAGATAGCCCTGCTTCAAATTAAGAATTTTTTCATATTTAAATATAAATTGGGTTTCATTAAGTAATTTGTAGGTATTATTAGTCAAAGCCACTGCTGGGTTGACAAGAGAAGCTTTCCAAACCGTATGGGCAGAGAAAAGTAGGCTATAATGGCGCGTGTATTGTTTGGTCCTGCCTTTCCAAACTCTTGAGTGTAATTAAGGTCAGGGGCCAGCTCAAATTTTCTTCATGAGCTTTTTTATTGACACAACGTTCACTGGGGACCCAGAGTCAAGGTTAGCTTGAACCCGCACTCCATTACAACAACCTCCACTTTAGTTAAAATTCCACCTAAGGAGGGTGGAAGAGTGAGGACCTCTTTTATATGAAAAGTGGAGGCATGGCGTTTAGCAGTTTCAGGGTATTTCTCCTGGATAGTCTACAGGGTAAGCACACTCTGGATGTATTGGAGAAACGTGGCAATGATTTGGTCTGCATCACTAGCAGTATCAATAACCTTGAGACCCCTTATCACTTGCCAAAGATAAGTATGATGAAGGATCTTAGCCCAATTTATTTTCTCTAGGTTCAAGCAATCAGGTACTTCCACTTCACCTGGGGCTCCTAAAATGTAATGACCAACATCTTCATCACCCCCCTCAGACTTGTCATCAAAGGGGTTATCAATGCAGGTTAGGGAGCCCATAGGAAGAGGGGTAGGTTCAGGCCTTCCCTTATGGGGTGATAAGTCCCAGGGTTGTTCCTTCACCTTATAAACTTTTGAGGGAGGATTTTAAACTTCCACAGCTTGAGTTTTAACCTTCAAAGCTGGGGGTTGGTGCTGCCTCAAGGAGATAGGTTTCAGACTAGAGTTATCTGAATGAGTGGTTGAGGTGGATAGCACTGGAGAGGTAGATACTTTATCTTCAAAAGCTTTAGCTCGTTCAGTGGCTAGTGCATTTTTGTGAAACAGGCAGTTTAGCCTTTGGGACCTAGTTATTTATCTCATCATTAGTGGGAGTGATTGAGACTCAATAAAAGGGTTTGGGATAAAGAGCAGGCTTTGAAACCACTTGGGAAGGCCGCTCTGAAGAAGATGATAGACAAGGCAAAGGGTCAACTGCTTTCACCAACTAAGTATTTTGAACTAAAGATGAAGGGAAGCACTGCCCTGTCACAGCCATTACCATTTGCTATCCTTATAGGAAGAAGTAACCGTTTGTGCTGACAAAAACAGGAGCAGGTTTCTAAAGAGTAACTGCTATAGTAGAAGCTAATTTAGTCAGTGTAGCTTCTTGACTAAAACATTCTTAGGTAGGGTCAAGCTCATAGTTATCAGCAACTGCTAATAAGGCCTCCTTGATATCTCATACAGTTGCAAAAGTGCTCTTTATGGAGAAGAGATGCATCACAAAGGAGGGATGAGATGCTAAGCCAGCCAAGATAGCTGCAATTGCATCATCAAGAGGGAGCATTTTGGCAAGAAACAGCGGTTGAGCTTTTGTATAGAAGCGCTCAACAAATGAGGGAATCGATTATCCCTCTTGCAAACTAAGGCACATAAAAACCTGTTTACGCCGTTGCAAATCTTGTTTTAAGCCAAACTCATTAAGAAGTGCTTGCTCAATCTCCGCCCAAGTGCTGAGGTTAATCATGGTGAGGACCATTATTTCTTGATCTAAACGATTTAAGCATGGATAATATACTGGATTTTTTGTTGGTCAGTAGCTCCTTCCATCGCAGATTCATAAATATAGAGAAATGAGGCAATACTGCCCTCGCTAGATGTGAACTTGTCTCGTAGAGGAGTTTTTGTATAATTTTCCGTTGAAATGGGTGCTCAAGCCATTTAAGGTGAGACAAAGCACTGGCTAGCTGTTGTTCCATAAGAGCTAGCCTAAGGTTGATGTCAGCGAAAAGGCTAGAAGGGTTAAAACTCTCAACAGCCTCAATTATTCTAAAGTTTTTGTGTTGTACAGGGCCCTTGTAGTGAGCACCACTTGTTGGATTTGAGGGTTGGGAAAAGGCTCGCTAGTGCTAGTAGCCTCATATCCAATGATATAGATGAGGAGCGTGTCTCACCAGTTATAAAAAAATAAATAAAATAGGTAGATAAAGAGGTTTTTGCTTTTATAAGTTTTTATTATGGGCTGCGCAGGGGCAAAAGAGAGAATTACATATAATAACTTGATTTCAGTATTTAAAGTGTCAAGACTTGACGTTCAGATAGCTTGGAATTTCTGAATTAAGTAATATGCAATTTTAGCCTATTGAATATTGAAAAACTCACATCTCTGAAAAAATGATGGATGGGGAATCACTATTGGCCAAAATGTACCCATGAGGTAATGATTATTGTATTTCAGCCAATCCCCATCTAAGAAAAACTTTTCACCTTGGGGGACCCCCACCACACCTATAAAAGGTGGCGGTCCCCGTGTAGGTGATGTAATGGACCTGTGCATGGTTGGGGAAGCACCATCTGATGGATACCCCATAGCTGCTTTTTGTTAGGAGTAATCTGACTATTGGTTATTGATTTATTTGCCCAAAGAGGAGTCAAAGTTGTGTTACCCTGATTTGCAGGGTTCCACCAAGAATCGTCCTAGTCTTTTGGCTGACTAATTTAGTACTATTATTAAATTAGACTTTCTCTTTGTTGGGGACTCATAAATGCACAATATTTCCTCTATTAAAGAGATTATTTTTCCCAAAACAATCACTTTAGTTACTATGATTTGATTCGAACAGCAATTTTGATAATCACACAGGAGAGATGGGCGATTTTATTAAATCTAATACAACCTGGGCGAGCGTAGCATTAAGAGATGCGCAAAACGGTGCACCCAAGGGCAAGAAACGCCCTGGAGGGGGACTGAGAACCCAAGCCGCCAAGAAACCACAAACTCAAACACTGTCCAGGTTTATGGTATTTACTACAAAACAAGACCAATACATGGACATCCAATATTTCTAACCCCTAACAAAGGTGGAACGCGGGCTTTGACTCATCCTTGGGGATGAGTCCCTGACCCTGTGGGAGAAAACATGCGAGGCACAGCCCTCCCTTTTCCCCCACGCGGTATTTGTCGCCACCAACAACATGGGCTGTGGCTGGATCAATATAGGTTTTGAAACAGCTAAATAAGTAGATGCCGCTGCAAAAGTCTGTGTCAAATTGCCCTTCCCAAGGGCAAAAGAATAGTGCGCACTGTGCGCACCAGATGGAACAAAGTTAAAACTTTGTTCATCTCCTTCAACTCGTTCCCTACCAACCTTCCCCATAAGGTAATCAAGGAGCTCCGCAAAGGACTTGTAGCCTATGGAAAAATTGTGCAAATCAAACTACAACGATTTCGCCTTATGCCAACCCTGTGCACAGGAAAAGCTATCGCCATGATCAACCTACTCCCCAAAGTGGAAGATGACCTATCAAGAATCCCCATGCAGCAGAGTTTCACTTCATGGATGGGGGACAGTCATCTGCATTCCAAATCACACCAGAACATGCACCGCCTATATGCAACCACTGCGGTTCATTGGGACACAAGGAACACGCATGCCCCGTGAAGGAAGGCTTAATGGAAGAAGTTTATTGTGAGGTAGCCATGGACGAAACTAACGAAAACTTCGCCAGAATGACTGATGGCCACCACCCATTCCACTGGGGTGAGGATGGGCATTACTCCATTGTGGACCCAGTTACACATAAACAACGCAAAGCGGCACAAAAAGCCCACAAGTGGGCAGCGGCCAAGGTGGCAGTGCATGCAGAGTCACCCATTGACCCCAGCCAAATTCAAGAGGACATAGTAGTTATATGCCAAGCCAACCAATCAGAACAATATTCCCAGGATGAAAATTTTCACAGCAATTCGACTGAGTCACCAAGTGACATTAATCATGCGCACTTTGAGGAACAATTAAGCTGCAATATGGGCGAAAATGCGGTGCCCAATTCTCCAAATTCAAACCTCAAAATTACAGAATCCAATCAGCACCCCACATCTAACCACCATGAGACACATGCGGGAAAAGATAATGAAAATTCCAAAAACTGCAATTCCCACGGAGAATTGGGTCAGAACAAGGGAACTGACATTGACACTGAGAGGGTTGGAGTAAAGATGCGGAGCATGGCCAAATGAGCCATGGTGGGTTAAGGCCAGAGGGCCCTCCCAACTGCTCCTGAGGCGCCGCGGGCACCTCAGTGTCAATAGGGACGCTAAACATTGTGGGAGCCAGGGATCAAATGTCCCAAGCCAAAAAGCTGGACTTCCTGTGAAAGCCCCTTGTAGACATCTTGTACATCCAAAAAACTCACTGTCTACAGGGGGAAGAAGGATTTTTGTTGGCCAGGGTCTCACCATCCCAATTGGTGTGGACGTCTCACTGTGGGGTGATCGTCCAAAACAACAAAAAATTAAAAAAACAAACTCCTTATCATACCTTCATGGCCACATCCTGGTAGCAATGATCACATGCCAAGAGGAAACAATCTTGATAGCATGCATCTATGCACCGTGCACCACAGCCAAGAGAAAACAATTCCTCAAAATTGTCCCAACACTCACCCTCCCACCAGATATCATCCTGTTGGGAGACTTTAATTGCTGGGATAACCCCAACATGGACCAATGGCCTAACCCCAGGGGATACCCACCGGGGCACATCAAATTCCGTGCAATGAAGGCATCCCTTGGCCTACAGGATGCCCTCCCCCCCAGATCGCCACTCCTTCCCCACATGACATGGCCCAACATATGTGAGGGAGCACTCATATCAATGGGCTGCATTGATCACATCCTCATTCCGCAATCCCACCGATCAAGCATCTCCAACTTCAAAACAAAAAAATCAATTTTTCTGATCACTGACTCATTTCAGTGCATCTCTCGCCAACCCCACACCCACGCACAGGCGTCGCCCTGGAGGAAGCTACACCGAGAAAACATAAAATTGCCTGAAATATCCAACTGGGTCAAACATGAGGCCACAAACCCAGAATTCACAGCTCCATTCACTTTGGATCCCATCAAAAACTAGCAAATTCTAAAGCTGAACTAATCAACAAAACTTGACATCTCGCATCATGTAAGTACACCACCAACATAGCCACAATTAGGCGTACCTTGGCAGAACTGTACCACCTTGAGCTCAACACCCCGAGGTCTGGTTATAGCCAAACTGGGGGCGCAAATGGGCGGAAATTTTCGCCCGCCTAAGCACCCTCATCTTTGAGCACCAGCACAGAATCAAAGTATCAAACAAAGGTAAGTTCATAAAGGAAGGTGAAACATGCTCAACATATTTCTTCCACCAATTTCACTCCCACGGCAACCAGACCACATGCACACAGGTCTGCAAGGCCAACAGCACCTTGGCAACTGACCCTGAGGAGGTCAAGATGGAAGTACACCGTTAAACACTGAATTATACTGTAATACATCGACAAACCCACAAAAAATCACAGAATTTATACATACTGCTGGAATACAAAGCACACCGCTGAACTACAATATATTAAATCTAATAACATGGGAGGAGCTTTGGGATACAATCCGCGGTGCACCACGTAGGAAATGCCCAGGGACTGATGGGATGCCTTATGAATTTCACAAAAATTATTTTAAGCAAATTGCCCCCCTCCTCTTGGCATCTATGAACCAGTGCTTGCTGAAAACACGCCTCCTACCTGGTGGCCATGAATCATATGTCATAACCCTATATAAGAAGGGTGACAAATTGGACCTGGCCAACTGGCGTCCAAATTACACTCTCTAACACTGATACAAAAATACTCACAAAAATTTTAGCAACCAGATTAGGCATAATAGCCTCTAACGTCCTGTCACCCAACCAGTCTGGGTTCATATCAGGGCGCTCAATATGGAACAATATACACCCTGTTGCAAACATATGTCAGTTTAAAGCAACTGGAGCCCTGGTCTTCTTAGACCAGGAAAAGGCGTATGACCGCGTTAGTTGGCCATACCTAAAGGAATGCCTACACGCTTTCAAACTCCCACCCAGATTCATAAACTGGGCGATGCTCCCTACAGAATCTGCAACCATGCCTGAATGCGGCCCTGGCTTCCTGACTAACAGGATCACACCACACAGAGGGCTCAAACAGGGTGACCCCTTCAGCCCACTGCTGTATAATTTCAGTTTTGATATACTCCATCGCATAACTGACTCACGCCTCATGGGCATAACTGCACAAGGTCAGCCAACAGTCAAGATACTGGCCTTTGCGGATGACTGCATGGCAGGTATTGCTAACAACAATGATGCCCAACAGCTGGAATGCACCTAGAGGAATACTCCATGGTGAACAACGCATCGCTCAACAAAAGGAAAACAGAAATAATTCTTTTAGGCAAATACATCAATAACCGGGCTACAACACCTGAACCTCACACCCCCATATGAAGGAAAAACCCACTCATCGTACCCTTCGCATCATCTCCCACCACCACCCCTGTCCGCCACCTTGGGATATGGCTGGAAACAGGGGGATATGTCAATGAGACAATGGATAACAATCTATTACAGCGGGTATCTAACCGCGTCACCTCCCTCAAGGGAAGATCCCCAGGACTAATGGGGCGAGTAACAGTTGCTAGCTCACTCATCCTCCCAATACTATGGTTCCCTGCCCACGCAATCGTCTTCTCACCTACCTTCATAACTTCAATCTGCGCGCTCATCCAGGGCTGGCTGTGTCCCAGATCCCATCCTCCCATATGGATGGAAACACTCTTTGGCCCACACTCCAGTGGAGGCATGGGACTAATAGATTTTGAGAACCACGCCAACCGCATCCTGGGCACCTGGATAAAGGAAGTCCTTGCACCAGACCTCCCACAGCAACACTGTTCCAGGGCAGCGAGGACTAACTTTGCGCAGGCGCTCAAAATAACTAACCCACATAGCCCACCCAGACTACTATCATACCTTGCTAAACGCCCCACCACAATGGGCCCGCATGGAACCCCCCCTCACTTAAAACGCATCCTCTGAGCCATCTGTCACATGGGATGGACCGTAGAGAACACTTGCACTGTGCAGGGAAGGGAACAACCCAGCTCCCACTTCAAATTAAGAAAACCAGAATACCACCCCTAGAGAGACATGCTTGCTACGACCCCAACCATTGCTAGAATCAAATACCTTGATGCGTTGGACATTCCCTACAACTTAACCACACAGATGGCAGTGTGGAGAATGACGCACCACCCACTACTACAGCCGAGGGTAAGAGCCAACGCCTGGCGCTGCCTGAGAAGGACCTATAGGATGGTGGACCGCTCCAATTCCCTCCACGCAACCTGCGCAGTATGTGGAGGGGAGGGCTCCCTACACCACCGCCTAGAAACATGCCCCCCAACCAAAGCCTTATGGCGGGAGGTTGAGCGCCTGCTTTAGCTTCAAGACGAGCAGGAATTATCTATCAGAAAGAGCCTCCTCGCGCTCCAGCTTGAGTCACCAATCTTATATACCCTCCGCTCCCTAATGATACCCTTTGTAATGTGGACAATCTACACCATTGCCTTAGATGCATTCAAGGGCACGGTCCCAACCATCCATGGGGTTATCAACAGGTTCCACGTCCACTTATTGGAGTACTTCCAAGCCTGGCCCTATGGATATATGAGGCCAAGGCAACAGGCGCTCATAGAATCGTGATTACCACTCTGGTTCCTCCAAATGGACCCTTTCCTATACACCTGCTCCATAGCTGGGGAAACCCCCTTGGAGTAGCGCACCAACCCCCATACCTGGCAATCCCGCTGGCAACAGGGGTAACCTGAGTACCCTGGGGTACCCAATTTTATCTATCTTCGCTTCCCCCCTCTTTTTTTGTTCCCACACATACTCAGTAATGCTCATCCCCCAGTCAGCTTGCCTCAATTAAATAAACATTGCCTCTATTTAGCTGAATTTCACCTATGAATTTCTATTTCTGAAGCCTAGGAGTCAATTTTCTAACATATATATCACTTATTATAATAATATAATCTTAAGGTAAAATTTTGCCTCTGCGCTGGCATAAACTAATTGGCAATAGGGTCCTATCATATATATGACTAACCATTGGTGTCTTGATTGTATTCAGCGTACTACTACTATTATGTAAATTCCATGAGCTTTAAGCAATTTGCTTTACTGGCCTAAATTAAATTCTACTCCTCTACTTTAACACTCTTAGTTGCTGAGTAGTTCTATATTGCACTAATAAGAACTCTAAAAATGAGAAGAGCATGTCTATGTAGGATTGTCATTTGGAGGGTGTTGGAATTCTGCTCAAATTGATATTTTAAGTGAATTTAATGTTGGGATTAAACCTGATACAAAGGTTTGGTCAAATCTTCTGTAGGGAATAATACCTAATTAGCTTTATCCAAGCCTCTTAATATAAGGGTCCAAACTTTATCTAAAAAAGGCAATTAAATATAGTTCAATAGAAGTAACCAGAATGTTTCATAATTCCTGATTGCAAATTAGTATAGTTTTTGGCTTGAATGCGCTTGGTAATTTTCCCAAAAAATAGCACTTTATTTTTAAAATATTGTTCAGAATATTTAGCTATTTTTATGATTAGCAGATAATAATCCTGATAGCATATACTGTATCCTTTCTCTATTCTCACATTTAGCCTAAAAGTACTATAAATAGTATGCGTTTTTATCTAAATAAAAAATATTTTTCCAGATCAATATACCCTTTTGCCATTTAATTATAGCTTGTCACTATTATGATAGTGAAGAAAATCTTTTTCAGTATATTTTTTGGCCTGTCACTATCTTATTAGTATGGAATATTTAGGATATGCTACTCAAGGAGTTTTTCCCTTGAGTGAAGACTTTTAATAAAGTATACCTTTTAAGTATTCTTCACCTGGTTTTTAGTTGCCCTGAACTCATTTTGAACTATTTGGATTATATACCCCTTGTCCCAATAGAGGGGAACTTTTTCACATATCCTGGAACCAGCTTACAACAAAAATTACAATAGATTTACCTTTAGCCTTTGGAAGTATGAGATAATATAATGTAATCCTTTATTTTTCAACAAAGCCCTTATTGCTGTTAATTAGGTTTTCTTTTGTAAAGTTTAACCAAAGTTACTGTCCTCAAACACCATCTTTGAAGTCGAATTTATTGTGTGGAAGGCCGACCAGGGGATGAACACTTCTGAAAAGACATAAAGAAAACGGAATGTAGAACAGGAGAGGCACCCCAGAGAAGCAATGCTATCTCCTTTTGCCAGTGGGAACGCCACTACAGGGAGGAGGGAGAACGTGTAAAGGGGCCAAAAACACAATTGAGCATGTGTGTAGGAAGGGGTCTGAGTTAATGAACCAGACTGGGAACCAGAAGGAGACCAACTGATGGCGACGCTGTGGGAGGTATCCAAACATCCACACTTGAAAGTGGTCCACTAAGTGGGACCAGAATCGGTGGACGGCTTCTGGGAGGGTGGGGGTGGAGCCTGTGATGGCATCCAATACAATTGTGTGGATAGTCCACATGGCGATTGTGACCACCAGAGCACGGAGGGAGGGTGAGAGAGGTGAGACCATAGATAAAGCAAACATATCCCTAGACAAACTGAAGGGATGTGTCTGATCCTGGCAGAGAAGACGTTGCACCTCACGCCATATCGCTTTAGAGGAAGGGTACTTCTCCAGGCAGTGAAACAGCGTTCCATACTGTCCACACACGACGCAGGATGAGTGTAAAGTGCTAGAGCTCTCAGCAGTATGGTACACCCGCCTCAGACAGCACCACACTTGGGAACGGATATGAGGCAGCATCAGGGGGTGGTGGGCGTATTCCCAAATTGTCTTCTGGGTTTCAAGGGAATAAGGAATTTCCATCATGTCCAGGTAGTCCACCCTGGATAGAACATGGGACCGTGTGGGTATTAATCCATCCAGAATGGGTAGCCCCTTTACCTCCTGTAAGAACCAAGGAGAGGGGCGCCCTCTCTGGGATGTGTGCCCAAAATACAGATTCTCCACTCAGCGCTCCGCATGGAGAGAAGGATTTGTTTGAAGTGGGGTGCAGTACCATGAGGATTAGCGGCCAAAGGGTGAGAAGCCAGATATTTCATCAAAGAGTGATGGTTCGATGGATTGTTAAGGCCCAAGGCGTGGGAGAAGTTGGAGTGGGCCTCGCGGGACCAGTGTTTGGAGGGGAGCATAGGGATGATGATGGCTACTATCCAGGTGCCCAGTATCTTTGCAGCATGGGCCTCAAAGTCGAGCAGGCCCATACCACCACTGTGGCGAGGGCTAAAAATGACCTCAAGATGAACTGGCGGTGGGCGGCCTGACCAGAGCCACCCTTGTAGAAGGGCATACAGAGATTTGAAAAAACCTGGGGAGAAGGCGATGGCGTGGGCTCCAAACCAAACTTTGGAGAGGAGCATAGAGTTGGCTAGAACAACCTTGCCAGTAAAGGAAGTAGGGTGGGCTCTGAGGGAGGCTATGCGCTTTTGTCACGTTATCCAGAATATGGTTTTCCATCACTGTAGTGGAATACTCGCCTGCCTTCAACCACACCCCCAAATGGCGGATGGGCCCAACGGTAGGGCGCTGCACAAAGGGGAGCACAAGTGGGTGGTGTGGGGTGGGCAGGGTAAGCAGGCACATGCGCGAGCAGATGAGCTGGGCTGGAAACAGGCCACTGAGGCCCAGCGGGTTTGATACTGACCAAGGAGGATGATTTCGGTTTTGAAGGCATTTATTGCAGCATTACTTACCCGGGAGTAAACCTTTATAAGGGCTTCAAGCACGCGTGCATCATGATTGTTAGACACCCTGACCACACAATCAGCAGCAAATGCCAACATCTTGACTGGGGCTTGGCCTTGCACATGGACTCCAGTGAGGCGGGCATTCACGTTTAAATTAGTGGGTCAAGGCTGAAGTTATATAAGAGAGGGCTAAGGGAGTCCCCTTGGCGTAGGCCCCTTTTGATGGCGGACTACTTCCGTGAGGAAGCCAGGGCCACGCACTGCCATTGTCATAGATTCCGTCATCAGCATCACCCAGCTGATGAAGTGGGGGTAGGCGGAATTGGTGTAGGCAAACCCTGAGGTAATCCCAGTTTACTCTATTATGGGCCTTCTTTTGGTCTAAAAATACAAGTGCCCCAGAGGCCATGGACTGACATACATTAGCCACAGAGTGTACGTTGTCCCAAATCAACCTTCTGGCTATAAAACTGAATTGTTCTGGGGAGATGGTGGCAGATGCTACAATCCCTAGACGGTTAGCCAAAATTTTAGTTAAAAATTTAGTATCCGTGTTAGTTAGAGAAATGGGGCGCCAGTTGGCTAGGTCTAGCTTATCCCCTTCCTTGAATAGTGTAATGGTGTAGGCCTCTTGCCCTCCTGTAGAAGGCGCGTTTCCAGAAGGCTCTAATTAGGGGAGGCAAGTAACAGTGGGGAATAAATATTTGAAGTACTTCTTATAGAACTCATACAGAATGCCATCAGGGCTGGGGCAAAACTGATTTGGTGCACCATGGATGGCATACCAGAGTTCGTCCGGAGTAATCAAATTCATTAACTCTGGGTATTGGGAAATGGTGCAGATGTGAGCGCTATCAAGAAATTTCGCCTTTTCTGCTGGCAGAATTGGTTCAGATTGGTACAACTTGGAGTAATAATTTTGTATCTTAATTGCTACTTCAGCTGGCTTATCCATGACAGAATACTCTGGCCTTCGCACCTGTGTGCAGGCCAAGCTCTGGTGCAGTGCAAAGAATTTTTGAAAAAATTTGGAGCACATGTCGCCCGCTGTAATGCATATAGCCCTATATTGAACACAAACCTGATGTTTGTGTTGCCTCTCAAGTGCGTTGAGGTGGGTGGCTACTTCTGCCCACTTACAGCCCCAAGCAGGGCTGTAGCCTGTGGCTAGGATGTTAAACTCCAGGTGGGCCAGCTCTGCCAGAGCGCGCGAGATGATGGCTGAAGTAGAGCATGTGTGGCGGGAGGAGAGGTGGGAGCGTGGCAGATCATGTCTGCTTTGAAGGCCAACCAGGTGGAAGTTAGGTCAGCGCAAAACGGTGTGATAAACTCCTGTGCCAAAGTCGCGGATTCCACCAATGTGGAAAATCTTGGTGATGCAAGTTTGGGTGGGCAAATTTTGCACCAATGTGGAGCCTGAGCCACTGGGTCAGGTAGGTGGAAGGTAATTGATATCAGTCTGTGATCATAGAAATTGATTTTTGACGTGTGGAAGTGGGAATTCTGGGTACGAAATTTCATTGGTGCAAGGATAAGGTCGACGTGGGACATGACCTTAATTGGCCATTGTGGATGTGTGGGCGCGACATGCTCTTGAGTAGCAGAGCATGGTGCAGCAGTGTGTCAAACAACCCTAGGGTGGCCTTTAGGACACGAAGTTCTATGTGACTCTGGGATGTGGAGGGTGAGGGAGGCCAGCGGTCAGTGGATGAGTCCAACCAACAGTTCATATTGCTGACTACAAAAGGGGTCAGGGGGTGTTGGAAGGGATTTGACTGATGAGAAAAATTCCTGATGCTCTTGTGCACAGGTTGGGGCATAGATGTTGATGATAACGTGCACCACATCAGCCCAAAAAATTTGACCATGAGAACTTGGCCATTAATGAAGGATTCAGATGACAAAAATTTGAAAAATTGTTTTTTGAACAAGCACCCCACAGTGCTCAGACCAGAAGGACAGGGATGGGAGGAGTATGGTTTTCTAAGCATCCTCAGAACCGCGCAGACAGTGGGACTCCTGGATGGCCAGGATGTCCATGGGTATATTATTTTGTAAAAAACTCAGTTTCCTAGCCTGATATAACAAGGCATTGAATCCGGCGATGTTCAAAGTCCATAAAGTGAAGGCTCCCCCATTGCACCTTAGGTGTGAGGGAAGGGCACCCAGGCCCTTCAGCCTCCTCTTGATCCCCACAGGCCTTCACAGCAGCGCAGGTGTGTTAGCAGCAACGCTACTGGGATTTTTGTTAATTTTTGTGGAAAGAGTTATATTGGCTTTAGCCTTCACTTTTGGTTTCCCCGCTGCATAACAATTTTTTAAGGTGCACTCAAGTGCGGTGCACCATTGGTTGAATTAAAAAAATTTCAGGCAGGTTGGAGATCGAAGCAGTTCCAATTGAGGCTTGGGCACAAAGGTCAGGTGAGATCAAGTCGCCCATCAGATCTTCAGATTGGGTGGCCTAATCATCTTGGGAAGCCCTATCTGATTATTTGATAGATTCCTGAGCTTCTTCCGCTGCAAAGGTCTCAATGTCCTCTTGGCATTGGGAGTGTAAGATAGCAGAGGCGACATTGGCTGCCTCCTTGGCCGCGGCCCTGTGGGCCTGCTTGGCCTTCTTCTGCTCTTGAGGGGATATTGGCTTTACTAGTAAGTAGCAGCCTTGTGCTCCCCGCGGGAAGGTCTCTTTAGTATCAGCGGTTGGTTCATAGTGGGCCTCCCCGTTGTTCATGGCCGCTGAGGGGTGTTCTTGGATTATGATGCCCTCCTTTGTGGGGCAAGTGTGTGCCTTATGGCCAAACGCATCATAGTGGGTGCAGATGGGGGGGCTGTCCACAGTGACCCAGAAAGGGTGAGTGGTATGCCCTTTAATATTGATATAAGTGGAGTGCGGGATCTGAGTTAGATCCTTTGCTATCTCCTCAGTTGGGGTCAGAACTGCGATGGCTTTGCCGGTGCACAGGTGTGGCATCAGCATAAAGCATTGCATCTTAAGGAATTGAATTTCGCCATATATGGCGAGCCCATCTTTTTTTTAGTACTAGATGGTCCCAACCTTGGCGAGCCCATCTTTCAGGTGTTGTTTCAGTCTGGCGCGTTTGACCGTAGTGGGCAGAAAGTCAAAGGTGAGAAAAAATTTGGTTGGATTTTGTCCATCTGGTGCACTTAGTTTTGATGACCCGCTGCCCTTTGGGGAGGTCAATTACAATGCGCACTGCAGCAGCTTCATCTGCTGCCTCCTTACTTTCAAAATTGAGATCCAGCCAACTGCGTGACATGGAGTAGGGTGCTACATACACCGCGTTCAAGAAATGAATGTGTACATCCCCACAAAAATTATCACAGCGCCATCTGTTGAATATCCAGGAACACCCGAACTCCATATTCCACCAACAAAAGCGGTTGAGAGTGCAGCGTATTGATGTACTGGTTGCATCGCGCCTGCCAAGCTAGAATTTCTGGGGAAATGGTAACTGCCGGTTCTTTGTTTTGTCTAATCCGCCATATTCTCCAGGGCGTTTGCAAAAGTTGAAAGTCGCGGGGTTACTACCCTTGCCTTTTACCTTACTTGCCCAACTGCTCCCTGACATGGGTGCAAAATAATTTCCTTGATAAGATTATCAAACTAAAGTCAGTCTTGAATTAAATTTGTTGCAAAAGTGATTGCAACGAGAGAGAAAAGTTTTCCTCAAACACCATCTTGTTTCTTATGCTTTAATACTTATGCAACTTAAATCTGATGCTCCGGCACCATTTTCAACACAGCATATGACGCCAACATTATTGTGTAGTTTGTGTCTTAATATGTAGCCAGAAGTGTTGCAGGGTCTCATAATTTTGTGAAAGAATTTCCCTTTTACTTGGACACTCACTTTGAAATTCCCCTTGCACTGTCATTTTCTTAAAGTCATCTATTTTCTGGGCCTGAATGAAAATGGCCGCACCATCTGCCCCATGTGTTTTGGCTTGGAACATATAAAATGCAAGTACCCTTCCCTTGCCTTGGTTCCAGGTTCAGTCCCACCCCTTCCACCAATTCGCCTGTCACCAGCTCTATGGAATTAATTGGGTAGGGATTAATTTTCCCTACTCCTCTCTTGACTGCTAAGGGTGCAGCTCATTTTGCACCAGCCAATCAAAATTAAAAGTTACCAAACTACTATGGCAAATAGATTCTCAAGTTTTAATAAACTTGCCCCAATTGACAGTTTTTGACTTCAAAGCTCTCACCCCAGCTAACCAATGCTTGTTGCAGGCCTGGCTTTGGCCAACTACAACCTATATGACTCTCTCAATGGGTGGATAACGCTGATCAACTTTATGACATGCAGCCCAATTTTATTTGGTCATAATTCTTTCACCATCTCCTAATCCTGCTCCTTAACACTAATTGCCTTACAAGGGCTTTCTCACCCACAAAATATCACCATCAGCTTGCTGTCAATGAAGCAGCAGCTCCTACAAAAACTTTTCTTCACTAAGCCATCTATTTGGTAATAAAGCCACTTTTGAAAGGCGTTCTAATTAATGGCTGATTTCACCAAAGAGACTCAATTAAAAATTAGAGCTGTGATATGCCTCAGGTCACTCATTCATTGATGCAGCCAACTCCTCACTCTTTGATCCAAACTACCTTAGAATTTTCAATACATCAGATAAGTTTTCTGCGTGCCCAAGTTGATTAAGTATGCTGAATCCTAGCTTTCCAAGTAGGTCAAAGCAATGCACATGGCGTACATCCTCAAAGAATTTTACCCATCATTCTTCAACCCCAGTCCTAAACCGCTATACCCCTGCTCCCATATTATTCACCAATTAGTGCTAATTGAAGTGACTGCCACCAGCTTGTGTACCCCCAACACCCCTCCCTATCTGACATGGTCACCTAGGCTTGCCACCGTGGCACTGTGTTGGGAGTTTCTTTATTTAGGTTTTTTTTTTGTCCCCTGAATAAATGTTTTAGATGTTCCTCCTCCTTTGGTTGGACTTAAATAGTACTTTAATATACTCTAAATATTTCCTCAAATACTTTGATTATAGTGTTGTTCAATCTATCCTCTAAAATATCTACTTGAATGAATAACTGTACAATATGGACTAACTCAATCCATAATGTAATGGGCAAGGTTGCATGTCATCTTCATCAGTTAACTAATAAGTTTGGCACTAGAGGATATAAGGTTTAGGTAAACTGGAGTAACTGAGACAAAAAAGTTATATAAGTTTCTATTGTAGGAAAACTCCCTAGTGGTAGAGGCAAAACGATCTATAAAACTGAGGTAGTGAAGTACGGTTAAAGCCAAACCATACACCAGAGTTACCATAAAAAACAATATTATAGATGGGAAAAAACTTTCCGTGGGTCAAAAAAAATATTAGGCAATCAAATAAAAACTTTGGTAACGTGTCATTTGGATGTAATAGTAGCCCAAAACTCATGCAACCATTTATTTTGAAATTAATAAAATTAATACATAGCTTAACCAAAATATTAAATGTGATACTCTTTTGCGCAATTATTTAAATCATCTTAGGCTATTTTAAGTAAGTATTGAGACCAAAATCTAGTTATAAACAAAAGTGGGTGTGAGTATCTATAAATCGTTGCCATCTAGTTAACACAAAATAATCTACACTATTACCTATATGTTAAAAAGCTTAAGAGCATGAACTATGCCTTATGGCTGGACACTATTTATACTTTCTGTACCAATTCATTTACCATCTTGATGTGATATCTGCATTGCTTTATGCCATTTTCTCTAAAAAGAAAATTATTTGGGATGGTTGGATTACAAAATGATATGTTCTTCTGCCCATTTGAACTGATAATGACTTGCAGGTTTATGACTGATAACTGAAATAGCTCCAAAATCTATTGGAATCAGCTTAAATCTGGCAGCATTTAATAGTTGGTTTAAGAACTCAACTATCTTAGTACTAGGGAAGCTGACTTAAGAGGGGCATCACATGTTTTATCTGCAGGTGCAAAAAGAAAAGAGCTAAAAAAGCTCTCAGAATAATGCGTTGGCGGTTAGCCTAAGCGCCATGTCATAGGGGAAAGGGGGTTGGGGGTTTCTTCATCCTTTATAGACTTGAGAGCATACATGAGAGCGGACAAAATAAAGTTGTTGGGCATCACCAGAATGGATAGAAAAGTGAAATAAAGTTATATTAAGCTCGTCAAGATTGCACATAGTGCTCAGCAGCTTGACATAATTATCAAGATGAGATTTGGTGTATTTGATTAGCTCCAGAATACAGTTTATCTAAACTTTGGTAGGTCTGTGGTATTGGGTAATTGAATTCAAGACTTAAATGCATCTGCACATGAGCGGCCCAAAGTTAAAGTAAGCTCTTTAATTCAATCCAAGGCCTCTTCATCAAAGTCAGCTAAAAAATTAGAACAATAATTTTGTTGATCAGTGACCTCATGTCCACATGGAGGGCTTAGTGGAGGGGTTGTTGGTGGGGCAGCAGCCACTTAGACAGCAAGCTGTTGTTGGGACTTGTTAACATGAATCCCTTATTAGGCAAAAGCAGCTCTGAGGATCAGGATTGAGAAGAATATTGAAAATTTTGGCTTTCAAAGTTGAACTGAAAAAATAGGTTTGCTCAGAATTATTACTAATTTTCAAGAATTAAACATTTTGGAGATGGGGAAACAGGGGCCAGCAAAGGGAGATGATTAGCTGAAAAAGTAGTTGATGGCCCACAAACTACTGACTAAGCAATTTAATTGAGCCTGAGAAGCATTTTAAATTTAAATTTATTGCGAGGAAGGCCAACCAGGGGACAGACACTTCCAAATGTCACCCAAAAGAGACAAAACTTAATAACATGGAAGGCACCCCAGAGAAGCGATGCTATCTCTTGTTGCCAGCAGGAACGCCACTTATGGGGAGGGGAGGGAACGTGTGAATGGGTCGTAGCCACAATTGAACATGTGTGGAGGAAAGGGTCTGATTTTATGAACCAAACTGGGAACCAGGAGGAGACCAGCTGTCAGCAACGTGGTGGGAGGTATCCAAACATCCACGCCTGAAAGTGGTCCACCAAATGAGACTGGAATCTGTGGACAGCTTCTGGGAGGGTGGGAGTGGAGCCTGCGATGGCATCCAAGACAATCGTGTTGATAGTTCACATGGCTTTTGCAACCACCAGATCATGGAGGGAGGGTGGAAGGGGGAGGCCATTGATGAAGCAAACATATCTCTTGACAGGCTGAAGGGATGTGTTTGATCCTAGCCAAGCAGACGTTGGACTTAGCGCCATATCACTTTGGAGGTAGGACACTTCTCCAGGCGGTGGAACAGCGTTCCATACTGGCCACATACAACGCAGGATGAGTGTAAAGCGTTAAAGCGCTCAGCTGTATGGTACACCCACCTCAGGCAGCGCCACACATGGGAACGGATTTGAGGCTGCAACAGAGGATGGTGTGCATATTTCCAGATAGTTTTTTGGGTCTCAATGGAGTAAGGGATGTCCATCATGTCCAGGTAGTCCACCCTGGATAGGACATGGGGCCGTGTGGGGATCACGCCATCATGGATGGGTAGCCCCTGTACCTCTTGTGTGAACTGGGGTGAGGGGCGGCCTCTTTGGGTTGTATGTCCGATAATACAAATTCTCCACTCAGCGCTCCGCATGGAGAGGAGAATTCGTTTGTAGTGGGTTTTAGTACCGTGAGGACCTGTGGCCGATGGGTGTGAAGCCAGGTATTTCATCAGGGAGTGGGGGCTCGATGGATTGTTGAGGCCCAAGGCGCGGGAGAAGTTGGAGCGGGCCATGCGGGACCAATGTTGGGAGGGGAGCATAGGGGCGGTGATGGCCACAATCCAGGTACCCAAGATCTTGGCCGCATGGGCTCCAAAGTCAAGCAGGCCCATGCCACCATGCTGATGAGGGCCAAACATGACCTCTAACCATACTGGTGGAGGGCGACCTGACCATAGCCATCCTTGCAGCAGGGCATGCAAGGATTCGAAGAAGCTTGGGGGAGAAGGTGATGGCGTGGGCTCCAAACCAGACTTTGGAGAGGAGCATAGAGTTGGCCAAAACGACCCTACCAGTAAGGGAAGTAGGGTGGGCTCTGAGGGAGGCGATGCGCTTCGTCACATTGTCTAGAATATGACTCTCCATTACTGCTGATGCATATCCGCCTGCCTCCACCCACATGCTCAGATGGCGGACTGGCCCTATGGTAGGGCGTGACACAAAGGGGAGCACCAGTGGGGCGGTGTGGGTTGAGCTGGGAGGGCAAGCGCTTATGCAAGCAGATGGGCCGGGCTGAATGCTGGTTGCAGGGGCCCAGCAGTTATGATACCGACCAAGAGGATGATTTCGGTTTTGGAAGCATTCAGTGCAGCATTACTTACCCGGGAATACTCCTGGATGAGAGCATTAAGTGCGCGTGCATCTTTATTATTAGACACCCCCACCACGCAATCATCTTCAAACGCCATCATCTTGACTGGGGCTTGGCCTGGCACATGGACCCCAGTGAGTTGGGCATTCGCATTTCGAAGTAGTGGGTCAAGGCTGAAGTTGTATAAGAGTGGGCTAAGGGGTCTCCTTGTCGCAAGCCCCTTTGAGGGCGGACTACTTCCGTTAGGAAGCCAGGGCCACGTACTGCCATTGTTGCAGATTCCGTGAGCAGCATCACCCAGTTGATGAAGTGAGGGGGTAAGCAGAATTGATGGAGGCAGGCCCTGAGGTATTCCCAGTTCACTCTATAATAGGCCATCTGTTGGTCCAAGAATACAAGTGCCCCAGAGGCTGTGGACTGGCATACGTTAGCCACAGAGTGCACGTTGTCCCAAAATCGACCTTCTGAGTATGAAACCAAATTGTTCTGGGGAGATGGTGACAGATGCTACAATCCCTAAACGGTTAGCCATGATTTTGGTTAAAATTTTTGTATCCGTGTTAGTTAAAGAAATGGGGCGCCAGTTGCCTAAGTCTAGCTTGTCCCCTTTCTTGAAGAGTTGACAGTGAAGGCCTCTTGACCTCCTGGTATGATGCGCATTTCCAAAAGGCTCTGGTTAAGTGAGGCCAACAGTAGTGGGGATATATATTTGAAGTACTTTTTATAGAATTCATATGGAATGCCATCTGGGCCTGGGCATTTCCGATTTGGTGAACCGCGGATGGCTGTCCATAGTTCATTTGGAGTAATCAAATTCATTATTTCCGGGTATCAGAAAATGGTGCAGATGTGGGCCAGTCGAGAAATACTGCCACTTCAGCTGGCTGAATTGTATCAGATCAGTACAACTCAGAGTAATACTTTTGTGTTTTGATTGCCACTTCAGCTGGTATATCCGCAATGGAATCATCCGATCTTTGCACCTGTGTGCAGGCCACTCTCTGGTGTGGTGCAAAAAAAATTTAAAAAAATGTGCGGTGCACTTGTCACCTTTTGTGATGCATTTGTCCCTGTACTGAACACAAACCTGATGTTTGTGTTGCCTTTTGAGCGCGTTGAGGTGGGCGGCTGCCTCCGCCCACTTCTGGCCCCATGCAGAGCTGTATCCTGTAGCTGGGATATTGGACTCCAGGTGTGCTAACTCTGCCAGAGTGCGCGAAATGACAGCCAATGTGGCTCATGAGCATCTGGAGTAGAGGTGGCGAGAGTGGCAAATGGTATCATTTTTGAAAGTTGCCCATGTGGAAATGGGGTCCGTGCAAAATGGTGCAACAAACTCTTTTGCCAAAGTTGCTGATTCCACCCACATGGAAAATCCTGGCAACGCGATCTCAGAGGGGCGGATTTTGCACCAATGTGGGGCCTTAGCAGCTGTGACAGGTAGGTGGTAGGTTATTGAGATCAGTTGATGGTCGGAGAATTCCATTTTTGTTGTTTTTAAAGTGGGATATGTGGGGTTGAAATTTCGCCGGCGTAAGGATAAGGTCGATGCAGGACATGGACCTTAGTTGGCCATTGTGGATGTGGGGGCGCATCATGTTCTCAAGCAGTGGGGCTTGCTGCAGCAGTGCATCCATTAGCCTGAGGGTGGCTTTTAGAATGTGAAGTTCAACGTGGCCCTATGGGGCGTGGGAGGAGGAAGGCCACTGGTCCATTGTAGTGTTTAGCCAGCAGTTCATGTTACCAACTATGAAAGGGTCATGGGGTAGCAGGAGGGATTTGACCAATGAGAAAAATTCCTGACACTCGCGTGCACCATTTGGGGCATAGATATGGATGATTGCATGCACTACGTCAGCCCACAAGAAGGTGACAATGAGGACTCAGCCATTGAGGAAGGTTTCCAATGATAAAAATTTGAAAAATTATTTTTCCAAATTAGCACCCCACAGTGCTCTGACCAAAAGGATAGGGATGGGAGGAACATTGTTTTCCAATCTTCCTTGGAACCTTACGGACAGTGGGACTCCTGGATGGTCAGGATATTCATGGGTAAATTTTGTTGTAAAAAACTCAGTTTCCTAGCCTGTGATAAGGAGGCCTTGAGTCCAGCAATATTCAACATCTCTAAAGTGAAGGTTTCCCCCATTGCACCTTAGGTGCGAGGGGGTGGGCACCTGGGCCCACTAGCCTCCTCTGGATCCCCACAGGCCTTCACAGCAGCGCAGGTGTTAGCAGCAACGCTATTGGGATTTTTGTTAACTTTTGTGGAAAGAGTTACATTGGCTTTAGCCTTCGCTTTTTGTTTCCCTGACATCAGACGAATTTTTTGTGTTGTGGATAAGTTTGGTGCACCATTGAGCAGGTCAAAAAAAATTTTCAGTTGGGATGGGCCCCAAGTCAGCTTCCTCTGGAGCTTGGGTGCAACGATTTGGTGAGATCGAGTCCCCAATCAGATCCTCAGATTGAGTGGCTAATCAGCATGGGCTTCCCAATCTGATTGGTTGATGGATTCCTGAGTTGCTTCCACCGCGAAGGTTTCAATGTCCTCCTGGTGTTGGGAGTGTGGGATAGCAGTGGTGGCTTTGGCCACTTCCTTGGCTGTGGCCCTGTGAGCCTGCTTGGCCTTCTTCCACTCTTGCGGGGAGATAGGCTTTACCAGTAGGTAGCAGCCTTGTGCTCCCCACGGGAAAGCCTCTTTGGTGCTTGCGGTTGGTTCATAGTGCGCCTCTCCACTGGCCATGGCCGCCAAGGGGTGCTCTTGGAATGTGACGCCCTCCTTGGTGGGGCATGTGTGCACCTTATGGCCAAACGCGTCACAGTGGGTGCAGATGGGGGGCGCGCTGTCCACTGTCACTTGGGATGGGTGGGTGGTATGCCCTGCGATATCAATAAAAGTGGAGTGCAGGATCTGGGTTAGGTCCTTCGCGATCTCCTCAGTTAGGGTTAGAACTGCGATGGCTTTGCTGGTGCACAGGTGTGGCATCAGTGTGAAGCGTTGCATTTCATAAAGATTGTATTTCGTGATATACGGCGAGACCATCCTTCAGGTGTTGTTTCAAAATGTCACGTTTTACTATAGTAGGCAAAAAGTCAAACGTGAGGAAAATTTGATTTGATTTCATCCATCTGGTGCGTTTGGTTTTGATGACCCATTGCCCTTTGGGGAGGTCAACCACTACACACACCGCAGCAGCCTCATCTGCTGCCTCTTTGTTTTTGAAACCTAGGTCCAGCCAACTGCATGACATGGAGTGAGGTGCAACGTACACCGCGGTCAGGAAAAAGGTGTTCACATCTTCACAAAATTTTTCCCATAAAGCTGTTTGTTGGATGTCCAGAAACACGCGGACTCCATATTCCACCAATGAAAGTGGCTGGGAGTGTGGCGTGTTGATGTACTGGTTGCATCTTGCTTGCCATGCAAGGATTTCTGGGGAAATATTGACCGCCAGTTTTTTAAAATTTTTCTATTCCACCAGGTTCTTCGGGGCGTTTTCAAACGTTTGAGTCCGCGGGCCTTCCACCTGCTCCTCTTACCTTACTTGCCCAACTGCTCCCTGACATGGGCGCAGACTAATCTCCTCTGTGAGATTATCAAACTAGATTCAGACTTGAATTGAATAGGTTGCAAAAGTGATTGCAACGAGAAAGAAAAGTTGAGCCTGAGAAGCATTTTGCTCCTGTAAAGCTTTAGAAGCTTGAGTGTGATTGTCTTCAGAAGGAGCGGCACACGGCATGCAAGGAAGGGAGAGGTAGATTCATGCCCAAAAATATAAAAACTCTGCTGTATTGGTGGTTGGGAAAACGCTGGAATGAGAAGGGGAGGAGGCTGCTATAATAGCGAGAGAAGGGCACTTTCATTATGAATAGTTGAGTTTGAAGCACACAGGACAGATAGTGCAGATGTTCTTAATGTAGCTCATAATGGGTGGTTGTGAGAAGAGCAGATTATGGTGTGGGGAGAATGGCAAAATTATTTTCCCAGTTAAAGGTGTGGATTATTACAAAGGCATGAGGCCCTGAAAGATGGCTGTCCCATTGGGAATCACAAACTGGAGGACGGGATTGCCATAAGTAGCCATACCCTCCAGGAGCTTCTGGCAGAATTGTTCAGGGAAAAGATGATTAGGCAAGCAGATAAACTGGACCACCATAGTGAATCTGCTAGAATCAAAGTTTGAGTGGCAGGTATGAGAAAACTTTTGTAAATGAGTAGCATCAATGCTGAAACCATGGCTTGGGCTTCACTATAGAAGTTCAGGTTAAAGTACCCCTTGAAGGGGTAGAATTAAATAAAACTGTTAAGTCTGAATATTGCCTGAGCTATCTTGATGATGATGCACTTGAGTAGAAAAAGAGATTTCTATACTTAACCAAAAACAAAAAAGACAGGTTGCTCTGGTGAAGCACCAGGGGCTGCAAAGAAGCGCCTGGGATCATACAAGATGGTGATATAGGTCCCAAGGTGGAACAAAGTGACCATAGAGATTAGGGGGCTAGCAGAGTCAGACTGTATATGCTCTGGCAGTGGCTGAAAAACACCAGGAGATGGCATACCACTACCTTACATGGTGCATCTGGCGTCAAACTCATTGACATTTAAATGATAATTGGGTGATCAGCTATGGCTGTTGTAAATGCATCTAAAAACCTTAATTTGGTAAAAAATTAAGTGATTAAAGTGAAATAGAAATTCTTAAAAACTTATCTTAATATAGATAAATGTCATTGTTTCATATACTCCTTTTTTTACTCCATATCATCAAGTTGATAATGATAAGAGGCTTAGAAGTGTTGAAAATGGTGCAGGGGCATCACATTTCAGGTGCACAAGTTATCAACACGCAAAAATACAAGGTACTGTTTGATGATAATAACTTTTTAAAGCCCCATAAAAGGTAACATTATATTGAAAAGATGGGTCTTTATCTAAAATAACAAAGAATCATACCGTACTATACTTTACTGCCAGTGGCTAACAGCTCACTATAGTAATATTAGTTGCATGCTTGTTGCAGTCTAGTTAGTAAAAGATTCCCTTCAGATGACAATTCCACTTATATATGCTCTTCTCATTTCCAGAGTTATTATCAAAACAAGCATGGCTACTAAGCAGCACTTAATAATAGTTAAATATGGTGTACTATCTAAATTAAACCAGGGAAGCAAATGACTAGGGATTGAGGTATTTCCATTATAGTAGCAGTATACCATTTGCACTTGAGACACTGGCGGATGACTGTAGTAATAATAGGATCTTATTACCAATTATATCATGCATGCAAAGGGAAAGGTAGAATCTAAGATTTACTATAATACTTTATATGAAAACTGATGCTATAGGCCGTGGTATCAGTAAATAAAGAAAGCAAAATTTGCACTGGCTAGATTAGGTTTCAATATGCTCTATAATCTTTAGTGAACAAAGGCTCCACAGCGGATTTATTAACAGTAATTTAATACAACTTGGTCAACTACCTATAAATCCAAGTTTAGCATAATGAGACAATTTATAGCAAAAGATTGATCCTTTTATCTAAAAAATAGTTGGAACATAGAATTAAGTAATAATATATAAACAGATGATTGGACAGACCAATTTAAACATAGAGGAAATAATATTTGTCCTAGTTAGAATGGGTCCAAACTTTAATTGCATGTAGTACCTCACTTTAGCTTGTAATTACAGCTGTGCAACTTTATCCAGTATAGAGGTAATTATATGTGTAAATATTTTGTTCCACAATTTAAATTTATTACTGAACCATCTCAAACCAAACCTGGTTTAAAGATTTATGTTAAGGGAAAATAACATAATGTTGGAATTGTGGGAGCAGTTCATCTGCTGGCAGGCCTTGAAGCTTGCTAGCTTAGATGATTAAAGTTTAATAAATGTAATTTTAATAAATCGAGGCCAAAGGTACCAAAAAAAGTGTAAAAATTATTTAAGGACTTAACCACACTGGCTGAGAGATCCTAAAAATATATTAAAAATAGCTAGAGACCTAACCAATACTTGGTTCAAAGGTCTTGACAATTAGTTTTACTAAAAGAGTTTTAACAATAAGGGTAAAAGCAAAAAGTCAACTTATTAGCAAAATGTTTAGCAATTATAATAGTGCTATGAAAGATAAAGGCTAAGTCTAAATAACAAGTAAGGAGAAATCAAAGCTTTTCTATAATAGTTGTTAAAGGCAATTCGTCACAAGTACATTTATCTGGATATTTAATTTTATTGATTAAAATTGTTTAATGCTATATAACTTGAAGTTAATAATAGTTTTTAGACTTCATCCTAACAAAGCATCAACTAATAAATTAATATAAAGTAAGTTATGATCTTGTGCTTTTGACCTGAAAAAGCAATAATTGATAAAATATTAGAAAATATAAATTGGAGATGATTAAATAGTAAATAATTAGAAAACCCAAGGTCAAGTCTTCACCTACACTCAGGAAAATCCTGACATATGGGTAGAACTTTTTAAAATTTAATGCAATGGACAAAAGTCATATATGTTTTATTTAAGATAAGGGGAACTAAGGGACTCCTCTTATTGACATATATATAACAAAAAAGCAGGATAAAAAGGAGAAAATTGTATAAAAACCTCATATATCTCCATCATACTAGCATAGATTTCACTACCCTTTTATAGAAGAGGGAGAGTTGAAGAGTTGGATGTTTGCATTACTACACAAGGGCAGACATGATAGGGAAAGGCACATTGTTCACATGAAGTTAAAGATAGTACAGTTAGTATAACATATAATGTTCTTAATACCTTGAATGCCTTCTTATCATATGTAAACTCACGTTATAGGAGATTTGCCTTAATCAAATGGCAGAATTAGTAAGAACCAAGGTTGACCATCAAATTTGGATTAGTTGTAATCACCTAACATGTGGTCCTGGTGGCAACTCAGGAAAAAGCCCATCTGCAATGAGGTTCAATGCAGCAGCAGATACTCTGCTGGCCTCTAGCCAACTGTATGGACCAAAGAGGTAAGCACTTACTGTCATTGAACCCTTACAGGCATCTTCACTGGTGATCAGTAATCAGGTTGAGGTGTGGGGAAATTTGCAAGCCCAAATAATCCCTCAAAATGATCTCTCTCCTTCTGAGGTCAGGAGTTCATGGCTTACAGCACCTTGTTGCAATAGATCAATTTTTACCCAAGTTCAGACGGGTTTTTGGCCAATCTTGATGACAAAATGAACCAGACATTTAATTTATAATTAAAGTTAAACTTGAGCAAAATGGTAGTTTACATGATATATGCCTATCTGGAAAGGGACTCCACAAATGGTTGTAACACAGGATGGGGAGACAAGAAACAAGATAGAATTTGCAACTTTGGAAAGTTGGAATAGGGTCAACTGTAATACAAACCTGACCAAAAGAGTCAAACTATGAATCTGTTAGGAGCAGAAACGGATGATTCTCAAATTGTACTGGCGGTATTGAGACCTAAATTCTCATGATTTTATACAATTAAATAGTACCTGCTGCATCTCAATTTATTAAAATATCAGTATGTGTCCACCATTCCTACTATCTTGATTTGATTAAAATCAATGAATGAAATTTGTTTGGTTACATTACCCTCACTAAGGGAATGTCCCTTAGAGCTTTCTTGAGCTTAGGTGAAGCGGAAGGGAATCTGCCAGTGGGCGACCTTTCTTGCAATGGGAGGTAGGGGAATACTGACCAGAAATCCAAAGGTAATGGGAAGCGTCAATGCTCTCCTTTAAGGTCCACTGACGGGTGCAAGAGGACTTAACTGCCAGCAGTATGATTGGCACCCCCAACCTCCCCCTCCACCAACAGAGGCCAACAAAACTAATGGAGAAGTAGATATGGTTAGTTTTTCTTGATACAATGGTCATCCCCCTATCTTGCAAGCTAGCTGGAACCACAGCTCGCCAAAGAAAGATGAAGTTGAAATTAAAAAGTTCAAAACCTGGAATACCATCTTAATATATGTAGCCTAATGCCAAAGGAGATTTGCCTTGATAGAATGTCAAAATTGTTATTTATTGAGGTGTCAGCCATCAAATTCTCATTGATCATCGCCCAATGTGTGGGCTTGATGAAGACTCAGGAAATGGCCCATCTGGGCTGAGGTTTGATGTGGCTGCAAGTACTCTGCTGGCCTCACGCTATTTGTATGGACCCAGGGAGTATGCACTTACTGGCTTATGCTCTTACAGGCGTCTTCACTGGTGACTGGTAAATAAGTTTTAGTGTATTAAAAATGCAGGCACAAATGATCCCTTATAATAACCTCTCTCCTTCTGAGGTCAGTAGTTTACAGTTTAAAGCGCCTTGTTAAGAAAAATTAATTTTCACACAATTCTGGATGGGTCTTTGGCCAACCTGGATGGCGAAATGAACCAACCAAATAATCTACAATTAACATAAATATTAACAAATTGGTTTTTTTATTTAAGATCGGCCTATTTGTTGAGTGACTCCACAAAATGATTGGAATTCAGGATGGGAAGACCAGAAACAAGATATAATTACACCATGGAAATTTGGTTTAGGGTCCTCCAGAATATAAACCTGACCAAAAGAGCTAATACTATGAAATACATTATACGCAGAAACTGGACTATTCCCATATTGTACCGGTGAGATTGAGACCTAAGCTCCCATAATTTTATACTAATAAATGATAAAATACTATGGCCTGATCAATTTGAATTGGCAGTATGCAGCTGCATTTCCACTATCTTGATTTAATAGAACTTGATCAACAGAATCCATTCTATTACAGTTATACTTATCCATAACGTATGCTGTATGTAATGTTTCAGCATAATCTGCTAGTTAGTTTTTTAGTATGAAGTGAAAGCCTTGGGGAACTACCCTTGCAGCTTAATAAGGAGAAATTCCCACTTAGAACCAATAAGGGGTGCAAACCAACAGCTATCCTTCTTGTTACCTTGTGCAACTTGGCTGATGTGGTGTATAAGAGGTGGTTAATGGCATACCACTCAAAGATCATGCCTCTTCCTCCTCTATTCGCCACCTAAAAGTTGGTGAGAACAATTAGGGAGGTGTTTCAGGAGGTGGTAGGAGTAATAAGTAATTGCCAATGAAAGGTTCACATTAATTGTCCCCAAGAGGTTCCCTCCACCAGTTTTAGTTCTTCCAAAAAAACAAATCAGTAGCTGGTAAATTAAGGTTGATAGGTAACTCCTGGGCTCAAAAATTCCCATCAGCCATTCTCTCATTGTTATTATAAACAAGCCTGTCCCTGATAGGTACAGGCGCGGTAAACTCTTTCCCCACTTAATGGAGCTGTCCATATTGGCCTGGCCGTGGGTGCAACCTGCTGTCTGACAGAGGAGCCATCCTCATTGCACCAAGTGCAATCTTAGCAGAATCAATAGTATTTCCATTAAAAAATACCAATCTGACTGGCAGGTTAGAACAAAATTAGTTTAAGTAACTATTTAGGTTGTCAATTTGCTGCGACCAAATTGCAAAGATATTTCTGACAGTAGTGCACTTAATACCAGTTCCCCATTCAGTAAGCATATAAGGCAGAGGTTCATAACAGGTACCACTGTCATCTCACTTTTTCCCTTTAAAAAATTTCAGTTTGTATAAAAATGTCTTAAAAAATCCTCTTCTATTTATGAATTTAATAAGTATGCTAGATATTTAGTGTCTATGATTCTCAATTATGGAAATTTCTGGCTAGTGTTTGTAGTTTATCTATTCATTTTGCATTCCTCAATATGGATAGCTGTACCAAAGGTATTTTGGAGGGTGCTTTGGGGGGTATTCCATCCCAAGGGCTAGTGCAGTCTTATAATTATCAGAACTATCCATGACGCTGAGGACCAATGAAGTCTTATTATTATCAGCATGCTATGACACAAAGGAGCAAAATTGTTATTTGTACTAAACTGGTTTTATCTTCAGAGGTTTTTACTCCTTAAAATCACATAAATGAGTAGCTGGAATAGTTAAATTAATTGCCTTGTGGCCTAATAATTCCTGTTTAGTATTAAAAGGAAATTTTTCAGGTACTTAGGCCCAGGAAAACCTTCTCTCATTAAACCCAATGCCAATTAAGTATTTTTTGTGAAATGGTTTGATGGGGGGCAGCTTCTGCTTCAAATGCCAGCTTATAAAAGTCATATAAGGTATGCAATATATATACTATAATAGAAAGTGGTATATCATTTTTCTTGAGCGGTTTGGTATGATTTTATTAATTTGATAGGCTCAATGGTTTTGGCTAAGAAGTTAATGATTTGGTAAATAGATAGGATCAGTGGTTTCAGCTAAGTAGTTAGTTATTTGATAAAATTGATAGGTTCAATGGTTTTGTTAAGAAATTTGTTGTTGTTGAACATGGAGAAGTCCTAACATTGGGTAGCTTAGTTATTCCTGCAGTTGGCAATGGATGCCATCAAAGTCCTCTCACTTTTATCACCTGAATTGACACACTGTACACAGGACTTACTACTTGGGGTATAGTAACTAGCAGTCTAATGGATACATTTCCAATTGGACAGGGCCTCTGCCAAAGCAATCCCACGACTCCAAATTTATTTAACGTTGCATTAAATACCCTGTTGACAGCCGTGGAAGTGCAGTTGTGAAGCATCAGTAACCCAGACAGGCTTCAGTTAGGATCCAAGCATTTTCAGATGACACAGCGGTGGGTATCAGTTTGGAGCATGCCCTTTATGGGTTCAAAAACCTCCTTACCCTTTACCAAATTGCATCAAATGCAAAACTCAATATTGCTAAGGTGGTGGTAGTTAAGATTAGGTAGCCCCGCTTCCCCCACCATCAGGTCTCACTCTCTTGGTTACCACACAAACTTTTAGAAATTTAATGTTCTTTTTAATGAATCAGGACCAGCGGTTGAGGTGATGGAGAAAGCGGTGCTTCCCAGTATGTCAGTCTGGATGGCCTACTGGAAATATGCTTACTTGAACCTTAAGGGGAAGGTGAAAGCATTTAATGTTTTATACTTTTGAAGCTCTGGTATGTGGCCCACATTCTCCATTAAGCCCATTCTTAGAAGGTAAAATCAAATTGCCCAATTGCACCTTCCTATGGTTTAAAGACACTGTGGCACCTATTAAATTAAACATTCTGTTAAAACTCAAGTGAGATAGGGAAATGGGCTTTCTCAACCTTGAAGTTCATGCCTGCCAAATCTAATACAAATCTTTTCTAAGTGTTACAGCCACACATGTGCTGCTCCGCACTTGCTTGTGGCATTAACTGGGCTTAGGTGCAAGGGGTCCTAGAACCTATCATGTCACATTCTCTAAGGGAGTGGCTGCTGCATAATCCATGACTGCGCTCACAGCATCACAATCCCTATTATTTGTGACTTTGTAACCGGGCTGTGAGGTTGAGCAGCTGGTCATTTGCTAGAGTGAAACAGGAGAAAGTGCAAATATAATGTGATTATGAAGCTCAAGTTTCAGCAATGACCACTGCTATGATGTGGGATGAGTGAAACTAGATTGGTAATTAATTTGCTGACAGGGCTATTATTATCCTTTATAATAACCTCCAATTGCTGTCAGGGCAACCCCCAAAAAAATCACCACTGATACCACTGACTCGCCCTAAATCATCAACAATTGATCATAGGAGGGCCATGACACCAATTATAATCTCAAAGAGTTGGCCGCGGGTCTCAACTGCAAGTTGGTAACCTCCAACCAGCGCCCATCCACCTGAAAGATTTTGCATCATGTGATAAGAATGGGCAAACAATGAAACCCAGGGTACCATTATAAGGAATGCCTGTGCATCAAATTTGAGACATAAATTACCCATTGCTATTTTAAGTGTATTATAGTCAATCAATATTGGTTAATTATGAGATTATTGCCATCTGGTGAGAAGCTACAACCATATTTACATCCATCTCAAGACCTTTTCTTTGCAAAGATGCTCAAGAATCAGTTGATACAGGTCTAGGCCTTCTTTTACCATTATTGTATATGTGTTATATACTTGGCAATTATAGCCAAGCAATTGAGCCATGAGAGTCCCTATTAGATGGTAATAGTAAGTAAAATGCTTTAGATCTTCTTTAACCAGCTCAAGTGTATCTCAAAATTCTTGCACCTTATCCCAAGATGGGTTTGAGCCTCACGCTTGGCTTTCCCTCCTGGGTTGCTCATCAAAAAGCTAAGGCATCTTTTAATTTAAAGATTGGATGGCATGTAAGACCACCATTGCTAGAACTGTGACTAGTGATGACAATTGCTGACCATTCCTGGTCATCTGTGCTTCTCAGCTAGTGGCATCTATTCCTAGGTTTTTTTCCTCAGCCAAGATCCATATTCTTTCCACCTCTTGCCCTTATTTTTTGTATTTGAATTCAATAAGGTATGGAGTTTTTTTCAAAAAAGGGGTCTAGTTGAGCACACATTTAATCATAAGCTAAGATGTGGTGAAGCGGATGATGAACTCTTCATAAAACTCAACCATGAGGTGTAAAATATGGATTATGGGACGGCCCTGACCCAGTTGCACCCCACCCATCACAAGTGGAGTGGGCGGTTCAGGAGGAGGAGCGCTGGCAAAAAATCAGCCTCACAAAGTTGTCCAAGAAGGGCCCACCATTACTGGAAACAAAAGTTCAGAAAATAAACCCACTAAGCAAAAATTGGGCAAGAAGCCAGCATTCAAACTGTTGGCAATAAAATCCTAGTTCTAAAAACTAATTACTCTCTGGAGATGCCAAACAACCAGAGTTAGACAAAAGCACCTCAGCAAAAAGTACCCATTCTGCCAAGAATACCAATAGCAGGTCTGGTAATTATTCAGTGAGTGTTGCCACTACTTCTGTTAAATCTGGAGTGGTAAAAGTGTTCCCTAAGTTGGTGCTCAAACTATTGCCATTATCCATTGAAAAAGAGATGTGGATGGAAATGGAGTTTACGGTGCACAAAATGCCCAGCAATAAAATTATTGTTCCCACTAAATGACCTCATAAAGCATCAACTACCCTGTGTTCGCCCTTGGTGACATCAGCCACCAAATAACCAACTTCCATTTGTGACTCAATATATAACCCAGACAACTTTAATTATCCTTTTACCCATGGGTCAGGCAACTAGAAATGATTATAGTGACCAAGGATGCTAGGGGGATGGCGAGTATTCAGATGATAAGGATGGAACTACACCAATTTAAAACCAATAACATAATTAAATAACCAAATTTTGGAAACAAAATCAGGCAGTCAAAAATAAATGGTTTAAAATTCAAACTGTGATGCAATGAGCCGCCTATGGTCCCTTCAGATCTGGTTTCAAGCCCTTAGGATGGATCATGTGGAAATCATTGCACTGAACAAGAACATCACCTTGTACTTGTAGAGGATACTCACGCTGGACAGATCTTACTGACCACTGCCACAGATAGGGAAACTGAAAAGAGCCTCCAAGTAATTGCAGTGTACGCCTCACCAAAGACCTACAAAAACTGAACCTTAGGAAATCCTTATCAGAGGTTCCAACTGATTTAGCTACAGTCATAGCAGAAGACCTGAACTGTTGGACAAATGTGAGTCAGTATATGTTCCTGACAAGTGCGCCCCAACCGTAAGGCTGAGGATATACTAGAGTACTTGGTCAAGTTAGGGATGTGCCTTATGATTGACAAAGAGGAAAAGTACCCTGCTAACCTCACAAGGTGGTCATATGATTCCAGCAGAGCACTGAAGACAGGCTCTTGCATGGACTACATGCTTGTGCCATCTGACCTCAAGCTGCTGACATCTAATAGTGAAGTCAGCATATACTACAAAAGTGAACATATGATTGTCTATGTGGAAATTGACCTGGGTGAACCCCCAAAACGCTGAAAATGGAAGATCACATCAGTGACGCTGACAGGTGGGGAATGGCACCGTACAATTGAAACTGGCTTGGATCAGCTAGTCGCTTACTTGGACCATCAGCCAGGAATTAATCCCTTTAATGATGGGTCCAAGTCTAGGAGAAACTCAAGTGTGACAGCATGAAGTTCAAGAAGCCAAAGCCTACAAATGAACTACTTCCATGAAGCAGTAAAAGGATGCTCTGGTTATCCTAAAGCTTTCTCAGTGGGACAGAAAAGAATCATGGAGCAAGTATCAGACTACGCACAAATGTTATTAAGCTTTAATGACCAAACAGGATGCTGAGAGCCATGTGAATGCTACCTATCAGTTCCAAAGCTTGCTTTGATAATGACCAAAGAGGTCCTGGTAGCCTCGAGGAAATCTGATCCAAAGCTGAGTTCTGTCATGTGAAAACCCCATCAGGCACAGTGTCATTCAACCCTACAATAATCTAGTATGAATTTTGAACGATTTTATAGCAAACTATTCCATTATTGAGAGATGAGCAAAACAGCAACTGAATCCCTTATTGACATAGACAAGCCGGTGCTAGTGGGCTGCTTGCCAGATGAAATCCAGAAGTTAACCACCAAAATCACCATCAATAAAGTTAAACAAGCGTTAAAGAAGTCACTTAAAGGAGAATTCCTGGGACCCAACAATATGTGCATAAAAATTTACCATGCTATTTGTGACTACATTGCACCAGAACTCACAGCCTCTACAACTCCTGTCTATAAACCAGATGCCAAATTCCTGGGGTCCAGGAGACCCTGATTGTACTCCTGTACAAGAAGGGGCTAAAGTGGCTGTCAGATTCTGGTGGTTGACTCAAAAGTAACCTTTGACAACCATCAGATTGGGCTTAATATCCTTTTAACGCTTGAACTAATGCCTATTGCAATTATACAACTTGGGCCAATTATCTCAAGGACAATTTGATTGAGTAATTTATCAGGCGCTCTGCCCAAATACGCTTGCATATTATGGCTGATTCTAATACATCAAATCTAGTTAATTGGTCCCAATTATCAAAACACAAAACAATCAATCATATACAAAATAATTTGGGGACGACCCAAAGTTCCATTTAAAAGTCCCATGAACAATTAAATAAAAAAACAACGTTATCAATTTTCTGCCTGAGGGCGAAATTTGTATGTCAATATGCATAATCAGCATGGTAGCACTTATGTGGACCACCCAAAGGGGGTTACTTAAGGCTCACCGAGGAAGAGGCCTGCCAACGTCCTGATTAAGGGTGCATTATTTTCTTCAACTGAGGCCAAAATTTCACAGAAGGTGTGTCTCATCAGCAGTATAAAGAAACTGAAATCCTGAAGATCTTAGGACAACTTTGCATGCTTTTATTGCAATTTTTGTACCTGAAATCCTCCTGATTTTGTGAGTATTTTGCCACCAATGAACCTAAGAAAAGGTTTCAGTCATAGGCCAAACTGAGTGGCAAAAATAGCTGTTGAAATTTTGCGCTGGATGTGGCCAGGAGATGCCCTAGAGGAGTAAATACCGGGCCTGGCCTAACGACCATTAACTAATAAATGGTTTATAATAAAATTATATTTATTTTATCCTTTTCCTGGTTTTTTATCCCAAATCCAACCTAGGAGAAGTGTCAACAAACTGGAAGGACCAAATCTCCAGTTTGTATGTAATTCTGCATTGGAAGAAGTTGCTGATTACAAAGGAAAAATTATGCCCAAAATTGACCAGAAGAGTCAAGGTGAATTAAATAGGCCTAGTGAGTTAATAGATGGGTCATTTCCCATAAACCACAAGCATTATCAAGGATCTAACATCGGAACTTCAGTCCAAATAGATGTGCAAAAATTAAATTTCCAAGTGAGCGATCCTCAGATTTTAACAACTGGTGCTCACTAAAAACCAATGACACTCTTCAATATGGATTCCAGTAACCAATTCCTGGAAGTTTCGGCCAGAAGAAACAGCGACGTTAAGATGGAAACTAAAGCCAAGGCCATCTCAGATTATTTTCCCAGTCAACAAAAATCTGCAACTGATACCTCCTATACCCATAATCTTGTCAACGTGGGGAGATCTTATGCAGAAAAACAATTGTCTTGAATAGGGATGAAAAGATACCTTGAACAACAAGGACTTTTTATAAATTTGGACGGTTATGTCAAGATTGCAGGCCAGAAACACTGAACTTACTCAGATAATCTGGGAACTCAGAATGCAATTATCAACTGTAAATTTCCAAGTAGATAGTATGGGCAAAGACATTAAGAGCATAGCATTTAATCAAGCTTTATTTGAAGAAAAGCCTAACCACCTCAAAAAACAAAGCAGCTGATGCTCACCCAGCTTTGACAAAATAAAAGTAGGAAAACACTGTCCATTTGGCCAAAAAACAGTTTGAAAAAACTAAGGACGAAAATTCATGAATCAGAATCCAGTAGTTAAAGGCAATATTATCAAACTGATTCATTGGAAATTGACACCTATGCAGAAATTGATCTTGAACATCTGTTCTATGCCTGGAGTACTGGCAGCAATCCTGACTCCAGACACATCCCAATGGGAAAGAGGGCTGATTATGAGTGACAATACACTAAGACGCTCAAGAAGAAGTACAACCCCTGTGGCTGAAACAGGGCGAGATGACTTCAAACTATTGAATATACCCAAGTTTGATAAGGATGAAAACATTCACTCTTTTCTCAAGTTATTTGAAAAAGCAATGAGAGGAGCCTCAGACCATGCTAAAGGATCAGCTCTGATTAACTCACTTGATGCCCATATCTGTGACCTCGTTATGCCCTATTTGGGCTATGATTGGTCCTATATGGATGCCAAAATTGCAATAACCAAACAGTTTGGTGGGCCTGAGAAACTAGAAACCCGAAAAAGAGAGCTTCTTAATATTAAATTCAAACAAAATGAGACTATTTAAGACTTTGCGGATAGATTCTTCCATGAGGCACAAGTTCTGTGGGGGTGCAATGCAACAGATAAGTTTGACGCCAATATTGTATTGGAGCACATGATTATTCCCTTCAGTGAACTGCACAATGTCATGTTGCCTGCATTCAAAGGAAGATTGGAAATCCAAGACCTCACCAATTACTTGAAAAGCTGTTCCTGTAGTTTCAACACATCTAATTGGGCCAAGGATCAGCAAAAATCTCAATTTTTGGGCCCAAAAAACAATACAATGTCTGACAAGGGGAAAAATTTCCAAAATATGAACCAAAAATTTGAGCAAAAACAGCAAACAGGGCCGATTACATGCTACAAATGTGGTCAAATAAGCACTTTGGTAATCAAGGCTACAGACGGTCCAACAAAAAGCCTGGGGTCAACTTTGCTTTAGAAATTAACAGTGACAGTGAGGCGGGAAAAGAGCAGGTGGAGTAGAGGCGGAATGCTCTAACTCCACCGATTTTCAAACCAATTCACCTGATCCAGATGAACTTCTTAGGGCCAAAGATGTTGCTGAAAATAACCATATTTGGGGCTAATAATGTCATGATGGTCACTACTTGGGCCACCGCAAAAGCAACTAAACTTTTGAAAATAACCAAAGAAGCCCAAGAAGAGATATCAAAACCTTACATGAAGTAAATTATTGACCAGGGTTTGGATCTACAACCCAGATGTTCAACCAATTTACCTAAGCTTAAAAACGTTCAAGTGGCTATTCCCATGAAGACCTTAGCAGATAACTTCCCAGATATCTGCTCAAGCCTGAAAGCACACCGGGGATTGGGCAATAGCCACAGCATTTACACAATAAATACCTCTGAAAACTACTCTAAATGTACTTATGTGGACATAGCAGTGAACAAGGTGCAAGTTTGGGCCATTGTTGATAGTGGCGCTCCTATCAATATAGTCAATAAAAAATTGGTTAAAAAACTGAAAATTGCGCCCAATGTTGCCCACTGCCAGGAATATGGAACCTGCCAGGAATATGGAACTTCTGGAGCGCATACTACCAAATTATTGGGCGTCTATAGTACCCTACCACTCCGATTTGGATCCATTGTAGTAACAGCACCTGTCATAGTGTTGCCAATACAAACTATGATATCCTAATTGAGACTGATTTCATAAGAAGGAATGTAGTTGTTACCAATCATAAGGACGATACTCTCATCATTCTGGGCCAGGCTATTCCACTTTACTACAACTGTGATAAGGCAGTTGAAAAAAAGAACCCAGCCTATTCATAAATCTGGCCTACAAAGATGGAGTCATCCCAATTAAGTATTCTAAAGCTTAATCAAAGATAAAACTACTTCCCACTCAGATTGATGAGTCAAAGGGCATTCCACTTCAATCAAATCAGACCATCACCATACCATCTGGAGAACAAGTAATCATCCCGATGGGACTAATGATTAATATTCCATAAGGCCTTTATGGTGAAATATATCAACCATGGTCTAAATCTCAATTCAAACCAAACATTGCCCCTGGTATTATTATTCCAGGCCATGGAGAGATACATATCTTATGTGCAAACCTGAAAAATTGACCCATTTCCACTAGGCAACATCAAACAATTGCTTTTCTGCATCTGTTCTCTACCACAGAAATTCACTTATTCCATGAGTTCAGAACTTTTGTCAAACTAGGGCTCCCCAATAAGGACCAACTCTATTCTTGTTGGGTGTTTAGACCAATAGAAAAGACCAACATAGGCTAATCAGGAATCCTAGGGCTTATGTTTGAGTCAGGAGGGGGAAATGTCAGATTCTGGTGGTTGACTTAAAAATAAACCTTTGACAACCATCAGATTGGGCTGAATATCCTTTCAACACTTGAACTAATGCCTATTGCAATTATACAACTCAGGCCAATTATCTCAATGACAATTTGATTGAGTAATTTATCAGGCACTTGGCCTGAATATGCTTGCATATTATGACCAATTATAATGCATCAAATCTAGGCAATTGGTCCCAATTATCAAAACATAGACCATTCAATCATATATGAATTAATTTAGGGATGACCTGAAGTTACGTTTAAAAGTCCCATGGACAAATAAAAATGAACAACGTTATCAATCTTCCACCTGAGGGTGAAATTTGTATGTTGATATGTGTAATCAGCATGATAGCACTTACATGGACCAACTGAAGGGGTTACTAAGGCTACCAAGGAAGAGGCCTGCCAACGTCCTGATTAAGGGTGCATTATTTTCTTCAATCGAGGCCAGGAATTGCACAGACGGTGTGTCTCATTAACAGTATGATGAAACTGAAATCCTGAAGATCTTAGGACAACTTTGCATGCTTTTATTGCAATTTTTGTACCTGAAATCCTCCTGATTTTGTGAGTATTTTGCCACCAATGAATCTAAGAAAAAGTTTCAGTAGTAGGCCAAACTGAGTGGCAAAATAGCTGTTGAAATTTTGTGCTAGATGTGGCCAGGAGATGCCCTAGAGGTATAAATACCAGCACCTGGCCTAATGATCATTAACCAATAGATAGCTTATAATAAAGTTATATTTATTTTATCCTTTTCCTGGTTTTTTATCCCAAATCCAACCTAGGAGAAGTGTCAACAAACTGGAAGGACCAAATCCCCAGTTTGTATATATTCCTGCATTGGATGAAGTTCCCAATTATGAAGGAAAAATTATGCCTGAAATTGGTCAGAAGAGTTGAGGCGAATTCAATAGGCCTAGTGAGTTAATAGATGGGTCAAATCCCATAAACCACAGGCATTATCAAGGATCTAACATCAGAACTTCAGCCTGAATAGATGTGCAAAAATTATATTTCCAAGTGAGCGATCCTTGAATTTGACAGTGGCAACTTTGAAACTGGCACCCAATTTCCCTCTCAAATGCCAACTAAAAATTTCTAACATGCATTCTGTTTAATAGGTTTGATGGCAACAGCATTGCAAACCCTCCATCAGGCCCATAACATGTTCATCAAGGGTCACACCTTCTGGAACAGTATGGGACCATCCAGAATGTGCTGCAGGACATATGAGGATCTGAACAGAACTATCTTATGCTTTTTGACATGGAGAAGGTTTATGGTTGGGTAGCGTGGGCCTTCTTGCACGTGGCATTGAAAGTGGCAGGTATCCCCAATGTTTTCCACTACTGGATCTTAGCGCTGTATTTAGGTCTTACAACAAGGGTGATTGTGGATGATGGCCTCACAATTAATATCCCAATCAGCCAGTGTCTCTGCCAAGGCAATCCCATGTCACCAATCCTATTCACCTTTATGACTAATATTCTCTTGGCATCAATGAACGCAAATCTCTGGGGCCTCATCCGCACCACTCAGTGGCTACTAAAAATGCAAGCCTTTGCTAAAAAAACCATAGCAGGGATCAGCTCACTATCTGACCTTCAAGTTGCAGAAAAGCTCCTGAGCCTTTACCAATCAGCATCAAATGCAAAGATCAACCTTTGATAACCCCACCTTAATGAGGATTGGAGCACTCAACTTCAGCCTATCATCTGATCTAGTGCTTATCCAGAATACCAGATGATCCACTGCCTTATAATTTTAATCAACAATAAGGGTCTGGAAGTACTTGAAACCAAAAAGGAGGTACTGTTAAATTTCAGCCTGGATGGCCTGCTTGAAACATGCGCACCCCAGTATTGAGGAAAAGTGTTGGCCATCAACATCTTCATTATCTCCAAACTCTGGTACATTACCCATGTGCTTCTAATGAGCTCATAACTGGAAAAAAATAAAGACTCTGCTTTACACCTTCCTCTGGTTCAAAGCAAAAGAAGCGCCAATTGCCCTTGATACCCTGTTTAAACTTAAAGCAAAATGATGGAATGGGCTTGCTTGATTTCAAGTCCCACGCTCAGAGGATATGGGCTAAGTTCTTCCTCCAAATGGTGCAGACACACATGCGCTTCCTGACCCTAGTGTGAAATGTTAACTGAGCAAGAGCCCAGGGCCTTCAATATCCAGTCTTCTTGTACTCCTTGCATGAGTGAATGAAAATCCGCCCAATAATGCCCACCCAAAAAGCCATCTCCTACTACTAGCGGTTGTGCAATTGCTTGTGTGTCTAGAAGGTTGCTCATTTATAGCTTTGGCGCGTGATGCTGACCAGATTTGTAGGGATGTCAAACCCTATGTTTCTGCCATGTATTTTTCAACTGTCTTGGAGGAACATAATTTAATTGGCAACAAATTTCAAATAAGGCCATCAAACTTCTCAAGTCTAACTAGTCATATATAGGAAACTGCTTCTGAATTCTTGAGCACAATTAACCCACATAACCCTGAATCCTCAATGAATGGGTGGCCAAAGGCCACAATACAAACTACCCTATAATGGAGTTGATTTTGGGCCTTAATTCCCATCTGGTCACATCTAAGCAAAGGTCAGTCACCTAGCAAATACTGCACCAATCATTCAAATCTAGTAAGCATATCAGACCAGACTATCTGCATAAGAACTGCCCTGTCTGCTTTAAAAGGAAAGCAGATATTGGACACTAATAATAAGAGTGCGCCATTTACTAAAATTACTAGTCTACAATGGGGTACCTCCTTTCAGGCATTGAGTTGTCAGAGGAGCTGCACCCATGCAAGACCTTTTTTTGTATCACTCTGAGAACATTCCCAATCCAACTGTGTGCCTTCCTCTACCATTATTGTATATGGGTAATACACTCAGTCCTCTTTGCCAAAAGTTCCAGCAAGAAGTGACTCATTACAATTGTTTGGTGTTGAAGACAATTTTGATACTATCCAATCAGCTCTTTCAGATCACCAAATTTTCATGCCTTATCTCTGGGTTTTATAAAGTTGCATTCTGGCTTTCCCCACCAGATTGCTTGTCATATGTGATGAAGCAACAAATTGATTAAGAGTCCAATGGCACAATGCCTATCAGCGGTATAATTGTGGCTAGCAGTGGTGATTGCCAACCAGCAATGTTAGAGATGCTAGCCAGTTAGCAGCCCACCTTCCAGGTGCTCTTAATAATTGCTGAATCTCTTGTATTTTGCCCTTCCCTTTTACTTTATTACATTTTTTAAATAAAGTATATAGTTTAAAAAAAGCTAAGGTAGGGTAAAAATGCCATAACATTTTTAAGTCCTGTTCTGGATAGGACAATCAATGTTTCTCTATCCCCTCTTATCATTATTAAATTTATCAATATAGAGTTTAGAAAGAAAAATTTGGGTGTTTATCATATGAGGAAGTTTCTTCTACTGCTAAATATTTTATAAAGGAACTGGTTTTGGCTAAGGAGTTAATGATTTATTTGAACTGATAGCCTCAATGATTTCAGCTAAAGAGCTGGTGATTACTTGGTTAATTTGTTAGGCTCAATGATTTTGTCTAAGAAGTTGATGATTTTGTTGAATTGATAGGCTTAACGTTTTTGGCTAGGAAGATGGTAATCTGGTTAATTTGATAGGATCAGAAGTTTTGGCAAAGCGTTTTGGTGGTTATTTGATTGATTTGATAGGGTAAATTACTTCCTAAACTTATTGATGAAATTTACCATATAAAAACTATAATAAGTGATTGTTATCATCTGGTAAATTATAAATTTGAGCAAAATTGTGTAAAATGCTTAGTTATAAATGCAAAATGTGATGATAGCATTAGAGCATTGACCCAAATTTTTAACAGATCACCATTTTAAAAAATATATCAAAATGCCATAATAATTGTTAGTCCAACTGTGACATCTGGTAACATGAACTAAAGTTCTAAAAATGATTTCAAGTTTTACCTTATAGTAAAACTTAAGTGCATGATATATGCCTTATGACTGAAGGTTGTTAGAAACTTTCTTAGCAATTTATATACTGTTATGGTATGATACTATCATCATGTTTTTTTCATTCAACTTTTTACAAAACAGTATCTGAAATGCTTAGATTAAATAAGTAATTATTGGATTAGCCTGCTAAAACTGCGTTGATAGCGTGCAAATAGCTGTTATATAGATTAAAACCTATGTGATTTAGATTAACTAGGTAAATTTTAGTTGTGGTGGGTTAGAAAATCATCTTATAAATAAAATTAATTAAATGCTTGTTTACATAGATTTATACTCTTAAACTACTTACCAATCTGAAGTAAACTTGACACAAACATTCTATAGAATATATATAAAATGTTTAGTTAATTTTGATTGGTCCAATTTTTTAGGTATAAGGTGGTAGTTTTTTTATTTATTTAGTTTTTATTATTTAGTTGTAACTATTGGTCAATTATATGGTAAACTTTTTCTGATATCTATCTATATTACCTCATGTTATTTTATTTGGTTAATTTTATTGATCAATCTATGCTAAATTCACTGATTGCCATCTACAATACTTCATTTTATTAAATCTAGTTGATTTTATTGGTCAATTTAATGCAGTAAAAAGCACCATCTATATAAATTTATGCTTGCCATGCTATAATCTTATACAAGCCTAGAATTTGAGAATACCCCCAGCTATAGGATATATATCATATCAAAAAGTTCTAATAAAATATATTTAAGAAGATCAAGTTTTATTTGCAAAAGCTTCACTGTCTGCCAGACATTTTTTAAAAATGATTGCCAAATTTGTGGGTCTTTGGCTGGTGCTTGCAGCTGCCTTACTACTGTTCCATCCATTAATATAGATAGCTATACTGAAGGTATTTTGGCAGGTGCTCTGGGTGGTCACTTACCTTGAATTCCAGGCCAGGCTTATTATCAGTACATTCTATGATACTATCTTGATGATGGCTGCACTTGAGTTTTAAAAGAGATTTCTATACTTAGCCTAACTGCAAAAGCACATGTTGCTCTGGGGAGTACTAGAAGGCTTCAAAATCAACCACTGGGAACATACAAGGTAGTGGTATAGGTCCCAAGGGGGACAAAGTGATTATAGGGATTAGGGGGCTAGCAGAGCCATACTGGGTATGCTCTGGCAATGATTGAAAAACACCAGGAGGTGGCATACCTCTACCCCAAATAAGCAGCAGGCATCAAACCTATTGACATTTGAATTAAAAAAGTGAATAAGCTATGGTTGTTGCAAATAAACTTAGCATATTTGAGTTTATATTAATTAAGTATTTAAAGTGAAAGAGAAATTATTAAAAACTTATTGTAATATAAATAAAAATCACTTTACCATTTTTCCTTTTTTTATATCCTATATTAATAAAATGATGATAGGAGGGTCAGTAGGAAATAAAGTTTATCCTAATCAGATTTAGTTTTAAACTTGTATAGGTATTTAGTACTTCACCTTAGCTTGGGGTTAACACTATACAAAACTATAATCTGTCTAGAAATTATTGTAGAGGGGTTGATATTCTTAACTATCTAAAATTACTAACCAATCTCCAACCAAACTTGGTATAGAGTTCCCATATTAAAGGGAACCAATGCAGGAAGGTTTTTAATAATAGTAATACAATAAATAAAAGTCATATAGATATATAAACCATGTTTAACTGTAATAGAAAGTGTATCTTGTTTTGCTTGAGCAGTTAAGTGTTATCTGGTTGATTTGACAGGCTCAATGTTTTCACCTAAGGAGTTAGCAATTTGGTTTAATTGATAGGCTAAAGAGTTGGTGATCTGATTTGATTTGATAGGCTTGATAGCTTTGGGTAAGTGGTTTGGTGGTTATTCAATTAATTTGATAGATTTAGTCCCTAAACTTATTGATAAAATCTACCCTATAGAAGAAAAAAATAATTAACTGATATTATCTGGTAAATTATAAACTTGAGCAACTTTGGGTAAATGGGTAGCTATAAATATGAAATATGATGATAGCATTGCAGCTTTAACCTAAATTTTCAACAGATTCTTAGCTTAAAGGAGTATATTAAAATACCACAGGAGTTATCAGTTAACCATGATACTTTGTGACATGAACTGAAAATCTAAAAAGATCTAAAGGTATACTCAGTGGCTTATTAAATTAAGATAATCTATTTATAATGGGGTAGCTTAGAGGAGTGTTAATTATGGCAGAATGTTGCCATCCTCCTAATAATTATATAGGTTGATTGGTTAATCTTATATAGCTTAGATTAGTACTAAAATTTGAGATGGAGCTACTCTGGTTTCAGGGTATACAACCTACTGATACTATACTTAAACCAAGCTCTGCAAACCCCTCTTGGAGATTATCTCTATTAAAACTCATCTTTTAAAGTAAGTAATTAACCAATGAGATTTTACTAAAATTTTAATAGATATGAATCTAATCAAGAAATGAACTTTTGTAAAGAATAAGTCATGTATACACTCAATCAAACAGTATAAACCATAGAGTAGATAAAGATGATATCATATTTAGAGTGGTATAAATTATATTTTAAATTTTAAATTTTTTTATATTATTAATTAAATATTGATAAGAGGGGATAGAGAAAATTATATTCATCCTAGCCATAATAGGTTTTGAACCTATTATGGTATTTTTACCCTATCTTAGCTTGTGGTTACTGGTATGCAACTATACCCAGTTGATACCAATGGATGTGGATACTTTTTTAGCTGATTGACTTGAAATTTTGGAATCTGGTTAGGATTGGTTAAGGATCCATTCATAATGGGGTGGCTCAAGAAAGTGTAAATATGGTGGAATCATAACCGTTCTCCTAATAATTATAAAAAGTTGATTGGTTAATCTTATCCAGTTTAGATTATGCTTCAACTTGAAATGGAGCTACTCTGATCCTATCATTATATAAAAGAAAGTGTCCTGACTCATCAATGCTGTGATTGACTGGACCCTATTTTTATATCATTTTCATATCAGACTTCAGATCACGGATCAGATGCTAAGTTAAAGCTTCACAATTCAGATTTTGGATCAGTTTCAATAAAATGATTTGTTAGATTGTAGCTTTATCACTTCTGTATCAATTCTGGATCATGATCAGCTGCTGTTCAGTTGAGTATTGGAACTTGTATAGATAATTGGTTAGTAACCAGTTGATTCAATGGATTTAATTGGTTTTAGTCAAGTGGTTGGTGGGTTTTAGTTGATTCGATAGAAATAATTGGCTTTAGTCAAGTGGCTTATGATTTTTAGTTTGACATGTTTAATCCATTTTGGCTGAGTGGTTTTTAGTTGATTTAATAGATTAAAAGGTTTTGCTATGCAGTTTAGTAGCTATTTCGACAAGTTGATAAGTTTAATTACTTCCTACTTATCAGTAAACTCCTCCTACCTCAAATAGGTAATCTATCATTAGTTTTTAATAATAAATCAATTGTTTATGTGTGTGCGATACCCAGCAAAAACTATGGCATGTAGAGCTTTATTTTTGAACATAGGTGGGTGGGAGGGAGTTCATGTGCACCTCGAAGCCAGATACCTTAATATTTGTAATAGAAAAAATGATTTATATGTAAGAAATAAGAATTATATGTGTTGTAAAGGCAATCAGTATATTATTACAGCTGAACATTCAGTAATTGATTAATTTGATAGTTTCAATGGGTTTGCCAAGTGGTTGGTGGTTTAATATTGATTTGATAGGTTCAATTAGTTTTGGGTTGAGAGGTTGTTGGGTTTATCTATATATTAATGTGTGAAGAGAAAACTTTGTACCCCTTTTTAAGTATAATGTGCGCATGGAGGAGTGTGAGATTTGGCATAGTTGAAGTTTATATGGAGAAGGAGTACAGAAAGCTAAAATTTATATAATATCCGTTACAAAGCATTAAAATAAATAAAATAAAGCATTCATACTTTTGGCAAGTTAAGTTTAAGTTGATTTGGTAATTTGGAAGATGAGTCACAGATTTTAAATATAGAGATGGTTCGGGTAGCAGTTTCGTGTTATCTGATTGATTCGAAAGGGCTATTTTATTTGGTGAGTGGTTGGTTTTTGGTCAATTCGATAGGACACAGTTTAGTTTTGGGGAGTGATTGGAGATTGGTTAATTTGATAAGTTTGTTTTGGCTGAGTGGTTAATGGTTTTTATTTTGTTTCCATTGAGTAATTAGATTTGGCCGAGTAGTTATTGTTTATCTAAAGTATAAATTTTAAATTAATCAATTCGAAACATCTGAAATTTTATAGACACCTTAGCGAAGCATGGGTAATAGATGCTAGTTGCTTAACCCTTTCAATGATTTGACGCATATATGCGTCCAAAAAATAGGGGTGATGTAGATCTAAAGAGCATATAAGCGTCCAAAAAATGAGATTTACATGATTTATTTCAAACTTTATCAAATATTTGTGTTACGACATGGACCAAAATGTGCTTAAAAGAGTGAATATCAGCTAAGAAATTTATACCAAATTTAAGGCCAAAAAATGGATGATTTTTTTTGAAAATCACTGAAAGGGTTAATAAAACACTTTCACTGACTGATATACTGACTGACATCTGAAACCTTCAAGTCTTATAGGTAAATCTATTTGGGTGAGTGGGTGAGATTTGGTGAATATTATTGAATAATTCACCAAATTGCTCACTTGAAATTAAACAAAAATCAGTTAGAGTTTTAATTAGATAATAAGTAAATTTAGGATAACCAGCTCACCAGCCACGAGGGCAACAGTGAAGCTATTAGTCTGAGTGGCTCAAGCATAGAGTTGGCACAGTCTTTAGGCTGTCAGTGCAAGCTTATAAACCTGAGCAGCGCTGGGTAACTCCACTTAGAAAAACTAAAATAATTTATAATTATCTGGTAAATTATAAGCTGGGTGTAGTTGTGCACACCTGTAACCACAAGCTAAGGTGGGGTAAAAATACTGTAACAGGTTCAAAACCTGTTATAGCTAGGATGAATATATTTTCCTCCATCCCTTTTATTATTAATCCATTAATGATATGAGTTAAAAAATTAAAAGATCTGTTAAGTTATAAACACTGTAGTGAAGTATGGATATACTATTAGTAAACTAATAAAAGCTATCTAGCTAAGTATCTAGCTAAGTTGGGATCATGTGAACCTTAGGTGGGTACACCCTAACCAGTATATGATAAGGGTATGGAATTGATCCTATTGGAAGTGGGATTAGATTAGATTATTCAAATTATGGATTCTTATCTGCAAGGTATTTGATATTATAGATTAAAAACCTAAAGGTTTACCCACCATGGATCAAACTATTCCCATGATGATGTAAGGTATTCTAATTAAAAAAAGGTTGGTTATAGGTATAAAGGGATCCATAGGTGGAAACCTTATTATAAACTTGGTCAATCGGTTTATTTTACCAGCTCCAATGGGTTAAATAAATCTACCATTCTCACATGATAGGAATTCAGATTCCATCCTACCCTTAAACTTAAGGTGTATATTATAATTAAATTAGATTTATACAAATCTTATTATAACCCTAGATCATTTTTATAAAGGGGTTGGTATTTGAAGCAGATCATAGATGGAAAGTTTAACTTTTTAGAAGTTTTTAATTTTAGGGGGATGATAAAAAATACTATTAATCCAATTAAATTAATGTATATCAACCCAACCACTAAGTTTAATCACTTAAAGCTAAAAAATCCTAAAAGAGTTACAACACTATTCAAGCTATAATAGTTTACCCCTGGGTGGAAACAAGTTTTGATAGAATAAAATCCAACCTGCTATCAAATTTAATCGAAAGATCAAATGATTTAAATGGATATTAATAATCTATCTTATGGAGTTGATATCCAAAAAGGTTTATAGGTAAAGGATATGAAGTTTATATCCACTTAAAAAAGTCCACTGATCCTTATAACTAAGTTTCTAAATTTGGATTTAAAGTTTCAAGCTCAGGTATAGAATATATAGGTGCAACTTATCAGCTTAAGCTTTAATGAACTTTGCAGCACTTTTGATAGGGGTGGCATTTGGCCTAAGTCCTATTATTATCAAAGATAAGAGCTTTGTGTACAGCGATACAGGAGCCCCATTTCTAATCCGTGGCATTCAATACCAACCCAGAGACCCTTTGAACTCATGTTGGAACCCACTTGGTAATGTGAGCACATGTAAGCGAGATGCCCCAATCCTAAGGAAGCTTGGGGTGAACACCTTGTACATTAAGGATATTTCTTCATTTAATAGCACCTATGATGGATGTATGGAAGTGTTTGAGAATGAAGGTTTATATGTCCTCGTCAACCTCCCAGACTCAGATTATGCGATTGTGGATAGTTATACCCCAGATATTTATGCCCACTACCTGGAGAAGCTCAATGTGTTTAGCCAATATAACAATACCTTGGGGATCATTGTTGGGTCCAACGTCCACTCTGATTATCAGATCTATGTGAAGGCAGCAATACGGGATATGCGAAGTGGGTTAAAGGGGCGTAAGGTCCCCCTTGGTTACTCTCACAGTGACATGCTATCCAAAAAAGCCAGCCAGGTGATGATGGGGTGTGGAGAAAAGGCAGATTTCTTTGGCCTCGACATCTCTTCCAACTGCAAGTACTCAACCCATAAGGAAGTTTCCATCATCATCAAGCACCTGCAGAGATTTGAGGGTCCCACCTTCTTCACTGGGTTTGGGTGTAGGCGGGATGATGTTCGGCTATTTGAGGAGGCCTCCCTCATACTCTCTGATAGTATGGGTGGAATCTTTCGTGAGTACTCCAATGAATCAGGGTTAGGGTTGGTGGAGGTCCAGGGTGATATGGCTACCCCGTTAAGTGAGTTCTTTAATGCCCAAACACACCTCCTCCAAACTCCAAAGTATGTCGATCTAACCCCTAATATCAATCCAACCTTATATACATGCCCCAAGTTTTACGATAAGCTTCCCCCAACCCCCAATCAAGACCTGTGCACCTGCGCCCAACAAACTCTGGAATGCCAGGCCTCCCCTAAAGCTCAACTCAGATACAAGTTGAATCAAACCTTGGCGATTATGGAAGCCCTCTGCAGAGAGGGCCATTGTCATAATGTGAAGGCAAACCCTTTAAAGGGCCAATTCCCAGAATTTTATGCATGCGACTTCAATACCCAACTCTCTCTGGTATTCAATAATGCATACCAGTCAGGGTACCCATGCCACTTTGATGGGTTCGCATCCCGTATTGACCTCCCCACCATCTCGGAGCTTTGCAAACCGGATGCCCAAGTTATTGCCCAGGCCACCACATCTTCCCACGCCATTAGCTTGGCCCCCAACCTTATCTGGTTCCTCATCACGCTTAAGCTGTTGAATTAAAGTTTTATCCTATCATTAAGTTTTAATCTACTAAATACTTAGTTTGGTTGGCTATAATCAACAAACCCTCTGAAGAGATGGTATCATCATATAGCTTAAACTTATACATCTAATTGACCATAAGTATCTAATTGCGCTGGCTTACAGAAATTAAAAAATTTCTTCCCCTTTATAAAAATAGTCGATCCCAACCAAAATGAGGGGTCGTGGAACAAGCATGGGGCCCCATAAAATTTATTAGCTCTTAGTTAAGGTATATATAGGGTGCCATCTAGTACTAAAAAAAGGTATATATAGGGTGGTTAGCCTGGCAGGTAAAACTGCTTCCACCCTAGTCCGGGTTTTGAGTTCGAAACCTGTACTGGCTAGAAAAATTCTCGGTGTGGTATATTTGTCCCAAGGTCAACCCACCTCGAATATTATAAGATATATATATATACAGAACTCTGCCCCTAAAACTCTTACCCATTTACCTATTCACTGGAGCATTTCTATTTTTTGGTTTTCATTTGTATGCTAACTTCTAAAGCATCTCTCATATTATCACAACAATAGTCTGCGAGCATAGTTGAGCTCCGCTTCCCCTTGATACCTTATTTCTGTTGCTAAATTATCTTTATGGAAGCGTTCTCCATGTTCATTGCTCAAAGCACCACAATCACTTAAAAAGAAGTTGAGATGGGAGTTTTGAAAGTGAATCTTCAATAACCTATTATAACCTAACGCTTGGTATGGTTTTAGAAGCTTATTAACAGCTAGATTATAATTTTCATCCCAATGGTTTCCCAAAAGCTTGTGACCATTTCAAAGGCTTCATAGCCGCTTTCTCTTCCAACCCATCTAAAGCAACAAATTTGTGGTATCCAAGGTTTTCACTCATCTAGTTTACAGTTGAAGTAATGGTAATAGGCTGCCTTTATTAGTAAAACAACTTATGTTCCCAAATTCACAATCTACTTTACCACACATATCAAAGTTTACCTACACTGTTAAAACATCTATTGGTATAGTTAAGGTGAATTGATCTTAAATTTCAAACAAAGTTAAATTAGGTAATAAAAGTTATGGCTAAAGATAGGCCTTTTGCAGCTATAAAAATAAATATAGGTTTGAGCTTGTTATGCACATATCATAATTACCAATGAAGGCTGAATGTTATCAGCACTTCAATTATAACCATTCACCAAGAAATAGGAGTTGTTAGGTTTATTCAAGCACATCAGATAACATCTTATGTATTTAAGGTGGCTTCTCAAGCAACAAAATATAGTTGTCTCAGTGTTAAACTATGCTTGACTATGGAAGATTTTAAGTGTAGACTGGTGTAATTGGTAGGAAGTGACCACTAACCCATTGTGGGAACGGTAGTAAAGATAATTTTAAATTGTAAATTTGCTTGATATTTTACTATTAAATTTTAATTCTAGTGTAAGATTGACTCGATATGAGAGCAAAAGATAAAAAACTGCATACTAATAATTAACAAAGTATGGGATTTTATTAGAGTAACCATCTCATAAAAAGGATATCTGATATTATGAAGTAGAAAAAAATCTTAGAAATTGCTAGCAAACATATCAATATAGGAGGTAAAAGTCTGCTCTTATATGTTAAGCTTGCCTTAGTAAACAGTGTGTTAGGTAGTGCCTGCTACCCTCTTACTATTAAAAAACCTTCTCCTATCCCACAATGCCTAGTTATCTATGTTCTGAGAGAATTAAGCTCTTACTCAGAGAAATTCCTCAACTACACCGGCAAAAATATCAGATTTTACTCCAGGTAGAGTTCTCCCATATACCCCCAAAAACTTGAACTTCCCATCAATTTAAAATATCCTTATTACTCAATTTTCACCTCCCTTCTTATATTTAACCTTTGTAGTGTGCTTTTATAATTTTTGATATATATTTAAATTCTCCATTAGTCAATTTTAGATCTCCCTTCCAATATTTTTTTTGAAACACATCTTTTAAATTTACTTTACCAATTGACTTCCAGGCTGCATGAGCAAATTGCATGCCAACTTTTAAAAACTTTGTAAACGTTTCTTAGGCCTAATTAGGGAGCAGCCAATCATGACATATCCCTTCACGCTCTCAACCCAAAGTTCTTGCAATAGTTTTTTTATTTACAACCTTTTATCATGTGCAAACTCAATATTCTATAGCTGGAGAAAGTACCACAGGTTGAGGTAGTATAAGATCAGCACAGACACCTGCAATGCCCATTCCCCTCTTAAGGCTAATGCCATCACTTGAAAAAGTAAAGACTATTTTGTTCTCCTTTTCCATAGTTTATTTTTAAATATTTTGCCTCTCCAGTTATTTAAAGTTTTTCATGCTTGATAAAGCATCTTGAGCATCATGAAGCGCATTGCAAATGAAATGCTCCTGCTGAAATGGCTGACCTCTCTTTTGATAGAGAGCATAAAAACCATATTCCCCCTTATTGCTTGTTAACTCAAGTGGTTAATTAGGAACTGTGCAGTGCTCATTAAAGCAAACTTGGGATTCCCTGAACCTTACATCTTTAGCCTTGTTTGCTAATCAGATATATTCTAATATTATAATAAAATATGAGCCTACATAAAAAATTACACAATTTGACTATATTATATTGATAGGAGTTAAGTTGCACTTGTTGAGAAAGGATCAATTATAGGTTAATTCCTCACCCTATTAAAATCCTACTTCAGGAGACTCCAATTATAGTAGTACATTCTTGATATAAATATCATAGCTGCCCAGATTAAATATTGAGTCATACCTAACCTGACCAGTTATCAAAATGATTTAACAAATTTTAAAGACCTTCTATAGGATTTGACTAGCATAAATATCCTGATGGAAGAGTCTTTTATATCTTTTAATCATTTCAATAATCTGATAGCCAATTACCATGATGCCAGAGGATATTAGTATAATGTTAATCAAAAAGAGTATGAGCATAACGTTGCAAATGTAACATCTGAGGAACTTAACTATACCTTTTAGTTTTATACCAATAATGGACAAATTATCAAAACTTATTCAAAGAGAGTCTCCTCATTTATAAAACTCCAAGAAATAAGCATATTACTAAATTAGGAAGCAAATTTACTATCAAAACCCAATCATTTGAGATGATCAAGATACCTATTGTCAAGAAATTAAATATGACTTGACAATAAGCCATATATCTGGTGGATCATATTTTATGAAGCAATATGAGCCTAAATTTTGAATGGTAGATTATGTCAATGAGGAGCAAAGAAATCAAAGTAATAATAGTTTGGCAAATTGAGGGAATTTCACCAAAGCCTCAATGATAGAACAAAACCTCTAAAATTATAGCAGATAGATAATTATTAAGAATATGGGCCAAAACTGATTAGGAATACCAATGATTAAGAGTTGAATGTGGGAATGAAGAGATGAGGACTTTTAAAGAACAAGAGAGTAGGGAAGGTTAACAGAAGTAGCTGGTAGTTTATACATTAAATAGACTGGTATCATCAGGGCAATAGCTCCTTATATAAGTACTTTTTATTATTATCAAGGATCAGAAATCATCATATTGATTGTCCATTGCTCAATGGGCTTTAACCTGTGAAACCAGTTTGGTGGAATTAACCTGAACTATCAAAAGTTAACTTGATGCTCACTACAGGGGGACAATTAATCAACACAGTAGAAAAGTTCATATTTTCCAAGCAATGGCACAACTGGTTTCTCTTGATGGGGTACTACCCCAGTTTATTGAGCTATCTCGATAAGTGGAACTGAAACTTGCCTTGGATACACTACTCCAGGCTCTAAAAATTCTTTTCTAAGAGTATAACATATCAACTTGACAAGGACTTTCACTAACTGCACTTGGTGAATTGCCAAGCCAGACAACTTGCTGACCGCCTGAGTAAATCTACAGAGTGGCTATACTGTTCTGAGCATAAATGGATTAGTAGTGCTGGAGAGGGAGGGTTTGCATTTACAAGCTGCCACCATTTAACCACAATGGAAACATACCCAAATTTTTTAAGTAGATCAAATTTGCAGTAGAAGAGGCATCCAATTAGCAGAAAGTTGAAATGTTGTTATCAGCTCTAGATGTTGAGAGTGCCAACCAGATCACATGTTACCAAAAGAGTAGTACTGTAACATACCAAGAGATAAAGGATACCGTGATCTGCCTGTTTGGGGGTGTGGCAAAAATAATGCAATGCAAGGAAGAGTCTTTGACAATAAATTAAAAAAAGAATGAGTCTTTGGTGGAGTTTGCAGAGCAGTTACAGCTGAGGCTCATGTGTTGTTAGGAGCAAATATCTTAACTAATGGGGAGGTGGTCATAGCAATGATGGCGGCTGTTAAGCCATATTGAGAACTGTATAATGCTTTAACCCACATTCTTCAAGATGACGTGGAGCTATTATAAATTGTCAATTATCTGTACCATCTATCACTTTTAGTGCTCCCAATGTGAAATAGATATCCCTGCAATTGCTATCAAATCCCTGTCAGAAAATGGACACCAATAACTTAATTATAATTCATTGGTTAATCCTCATCCCCTTAAAGCTCTGGCAAGTCCTTTCCATCCTATTATCCTCAACCATTTTTTGCCAAATTACAATCCATCATTTAATTTCTGACCTGGAACTTTGGGTGGGATACAGAGACAAGAGCTGTTTACAAATGCTTGTTTCTCATGCATCCAAAGAGGCTATTATGCAGCTAGCTGTCTGGGCAAACTGAATGTCCATGCAGCACCAGCTGCCCAATCAAACAGGGAAATGTCAAGCAGAGTAGAGATGGGACTCTCTACTTCTACTAATCTAAATTTATCTATACCTGATGATTTCCCTGAGTTGCTTTGTTTCAGTCCTGGTACTCACCCAGATGATTTATTATATTAACAAATCCCCTACTATATCTTGGCCTCAAACTAAGGGAGAGACAAGTTAACGCTAACTTGGAATTCTGTTAAGATGTGCAAAAACTTTATAACTTGAAAATCCTCAGGCAGATTGGCACAGTTGAAGTCAGATTATCAACAAATATTGCAACCCTAGAGGGGGAACGTGGCAATTACAGTAGAGAAAATTGCCCAGGAGTATCCTCATGTCAGTGCCATATTATCACATTTATGGATAATCAAAAAAGCACTTGGATGTTCATGTAATAAACACCAATGGTTCTTATTTGGAGTGTATATACTGTGATATTTTTGCACAAAATACAAAAATCTGAGAGATTATAGATACTGGCGCTCCCATCAATATTATATCAACCAAGCTCATGGCTAAGTTTTTGCTGAAGCCTGATGTGGAACACTGAGTAGTGTATGGGACTGCAGGGGCACAGAGCACTGTGTCAGAGGGCTTTTACAGCGCGTTGCCTCTAAGGCTCTGTTTGGTCAGTGCATCTGCTCCATTTGTGGTTCTGCCTAATAATAACTACAACATTTTGATTAGGGCCACGTTCATGTGGCAATTCAGGGTAGTGATTGATATGGTGAAGGGGACATTTAATATTTTGGGACAATAAATTCCCATCTATTTTACCTCCAGTGGAGTCCTAAAGGACTCAATCCGCTCCAGTCAAATTAATCTCATGTATAGCAATGGTGTTATCCCTGTTTAGTATTAGCAGATGAAGTGGATGACCCATGCTATTCCTACCTGATCTACTAGTGCAATGGTATTCTGCTATGGGCGGTGAGTACTTTAAGCATACCTTCTGGACATCAGGTCATAATAGGGATGGAGCTCAAAATAGATATCCCTGAAGGGCTATGTGGGGAAATTATGGGGCCATACCAGCAATTGTGGCTAGAGCCCCATGTGGCTCCTGGGCTTCTGTTACCAGGGTACAGAGAAGTGAAGTTGTTGATAGCGAACCTGCAGAAGGAGTCTATGAGGGTTCAAAGGCACCAAGTGGTGGCTTATCTGCATCTGATCCCTATTGATAAGTCCACTATATATATGAGTTTGGTTCTTGGGAGGACTTGTAATACTTGTAAAGACCTTATCTAGTGTAAAGACTGTGGTTCCGCGTGAGGCTCTAGCTAGACTGTCAGAGGACCAGAAGGACAGGGGGATGGATCTGTTTGAAAAATACTGAGGCATTTTTGCATCTGTTAACCACAATTTGGGATGTGCACGCGGGATTGTGCATTGGTTGGACACAGGAGACCACCCTCCCATTTGGTAATAGCCTGTCCATTGCTCAAAGGCAGTAGAAGAGGTCATATTTGAGGATATAGATAAACTGGTTGAACAGGGAACGTTAGAGGCATCAAAGAGTCCCTGAGCGTCATTTGTGCTAATCATTAAGAAAAAGAATGGCGTCAACTGAGTATTAATTGACTACCAGAAGCTTAAAAGTATCACAAAAAAGACTCAAACTCACTTCTGCAAATTAATGATGCTTTGGATTAGCTGGGTGGTGCCAACTATTTCTCCACTATGGATTTTTTTGTACTGGCATATCAAGTTGCTGGTGGCGGAATAAGGGAAGTGCACCATAATTACCTCAAAGGGGTTGTTCCAGCCTACACATATGTCACAGGGTTTGTGCAGCGCCACAGCTATGTTCCAGCGGGTATGAACACTATCTTAGGTGACCTGAAGCTATCTTGCGCTTTAGTTTACCTTGACGATATTAATGTGTTCTCACAGACATTCATGGAACATCTTGAATACCTGGAACAATTTTTCTACTAACTCACTAAAGCTAACATAAAAATTAAGCATTGGAAGTGCCACTTTTTTATGAGCAACTGGAATATCCCATTTTTTGTGGTAGACTCAAAAGGGCTTAGTCCTCAGCCAGCAAAGGTCAAAGCTATATGTAAGATAACTCAGCCAAGTAATAAGTGGGAAATAGGTGTTTTTGAGGATAGTTGTGTATTACCAGCAGTTAATTCCTAACTTCAGCTGTATTGGGGCTCCGCTCTTTAAGTTATTAAAAGAAACCCTACCTTTGTCTTCCCTAACCATTGTCAAAACGCTTTTAATGTCTTAAAAACCACATTGGCTAGCGCACCCATTCTGTAATGCGCTAATTTTGAGAAGAAATTTATTGTGCAAACGGACACTTCTCTTTCTGCTGTAGGGGCGGAGTTATCACAAAAAGATGGTGATGGTGTGGAGCTTCCCATTACATATTGTAGCCAGAGCTTAAATGTGCCCAGAACAGAATTACACCATGAAGAAACTGGAGTGTTTGGTGGTATTATATGCATATAAACAGTTCTGGGTCTACCTCAATGGGGTGAGATTAAAAGTAGTAACGGATCATGCCTCTTTGCATTGGCTGCAGAATCTTTAGAAACCTGTAGGGTAGCTTGCACAATAAGCTCTGAAGCTCCAAGCATTTGACTTAGAGATAGTACACCGGCCAGGGGCAAAACATCATAATGAGGATTGTCTTTTTCAATTACCAACAATTGTCATTATGGTGGATTTGGCTGACATCATGTATGAGAAGATGATTGTGGGCAAATATCACAATGAGCTGCCACAGATGATCAAAGTGCTGGATGGGCTTTGAAGGGATACCTTCTTGCGCAATGGGGAACTATATAAGCAAGTTAAGGATTGACGCTGAGCTTCCTGAAGCCATCGCTAGGCCAGCAAATATTGTTGATGCCCATAAGGCGGTAGGTCATGGAGGGTTGTGGAAAACATTAGAGTTTTTCACCTACGCTATTAGAAAAGCATGTATTACAACATGCTTGAAATAGTTGCATGTTGTCACCAGTGCCAAGTGGAGAAACCTTTCCACAAGAAGACCATCTAACAGCTGGTTAAGCCTCATTTTATTTGGCATATTGTTCTATTGATGTGAAGGGCCCTCTGCCATCTGATGCAAACCGCTCCAGGTATTTATTAATGGAAATTGATCACTTAACAAGATGGATGGAAGTAAGAGAAATCAATAATATAGGAGCTGTCACCACCACCAAGCTTATCATGGGGTGTGTCATACAGAAACATGGCTGTCCACAATTCATCCTTATGGATAATGGAAACAATTTCATGTCACATGTCCTGCCCAAGGTGAACAAGTTGATGGCGATCCGTGGAGTTTGACTACACTCTACCACCCATAATTGAATGGAATGGTGGAATGGGTCAACGAAACTTTAGTGAACATACTCCATAAGCTGGTGAAGGATCGCCCCTATAAATGGAGTACCCTTCTATCTACCACCATCTTTGCTTATAATATCAGCTACCACTCAGTGATGGGCAAGAGTCCTTTCCAATTGCTCTATGGTAGACATCCGGCTTTGCCTGCTTTCTTTACTCCTGTGTGGAGGATACTGGCGGAGTAGAACCTCAGCGTTATCTTACCAACTTAACGGACATGATAATCAAAAAAACAGAAGCTTATTCTAACAGCTTAGCTAAAAAGATTCAGGATCAAGAAGCTGACCAAAGGAGGCGTAGCGGACTTCCACAGTTCACTGTAGGGGATCATGTCTTGTTCCACAACCAACATGGCTTTTGAAGAAAGCTAAAGCTCACTAACATCTGGATTAGACCGTTTGAAATAATTTAGAAGACTGGTATTGATGCCTACACCATTAGGAACCTGCGGGTGGTAAGATTATCAACCAAGCTCATGCAAAGTTCCTTTGTGCATACAAGCAATATGAGCTTATAATCAAGTCAAGGGGGGTAATGTCAAGAACTTTATATGACTGGGCGATAAGCCATATATCTAGCAGATCATATTTTATGAGTTTAAGTGAGCCTCGAGATTTAAACAGTATATTATGTCAATAGGGAGTGAATTTTATCAAAGTACTGATACTTTGGTGAATTAAAGGAATTCTGCCAAAGCCTCAATGATAAAACAAAACCCTTAGAATTATAGCAAATTGAGAATTATTAAGAAGAAGGGTCAAAATTGAATAGTAATACCAATAATTAAAAGTTGAACGTGGGAATGACGAGAGGAGGTCTTTTGAAGAATAAGAGAGTAATGAAGAGTTAACGATATTAGCTGTTAGTTTATATATTAGATAAGCTGGTATTGTCAGGGAAATACTCCTTATATAAGTCCTTTATTAAAGTTATTAATTATTAAGGATCAGTGATCATCATATTGCTTGTCCATTTCTCAGTGGGTTTTAAACTGTGCAACCAGTTTGGCGGAATCAACCAGAACCACCAAAAGTTAACACCCATAAAGTCACATGAGTCACAGGAACAACATGAGCCACAGTTTGACTCAGAACAGCAGCCAAACATTCACAAGTAAGCAAGGGTACACAATAATACCTGAAGAAGTAACCTTGAGTATCATAGAGAATCAAGGGAATTGGACTCCTCCAACCCTATAACTAAGGTATTGATACAAAATTTCCCTATTAAAATAACTTGATCTGATATACATTAAGTACTACTTTTAAGCACCTCAAATCCCCCTATTACTATATACTTCACATATTTTAAAAATCAACTTCTTTCACATAACTATTTTTGTTGTTTTTACCTGGTTCTAAAAACGCTGATTATAGAAATTACCTCTAAAGGTTAGGACCTATTCCTATTGTCAGGATTTGAGCTAACAAACAAATCGAATTCCCCACTTCCAAAATGAGCCATAATGAATCACCTCTCAAACCTATCCAAACAAAAACGACTTCAGGATTCTCATTTACAATTCCTGAGTCACGTGGGGCAGCGTTTCCAACGATTTGGTCAGGTGGGTGGCAAAATACTTTGAGGATGCCCATGAGATGGTCAATCCAGAAGACCAGGAAAGATCCTGAATGGATGGGTCCATGACAATCCTTAAGGCACCATGTCCCCACTCACCCTATAGATATTGATACTTTTAACCTAATATCATATTTAGTACTTTATCCATTATCTGCTTCCTTCTCAACCTTTTTGTATACTTGCAGCTTTGAGCCACCTTTGGACCTCAGCAACAGTCTAGAGAACTGTAACTCCAACAAATGTGGTTCTCGCTACAGGGGGCTCCAAGCTGTCCCAAGTGAAAACGTCTATCACAACCAATATAAAATACCAGCAGCTCTAAAGACCAAGCTTCTGGTTGGTCAAGAATTGTTGCCCAATGGGTTAGTACCTTGTGATATGAGATACCACCCACACAATTTGAAAGGTTAGAATTCCAGGCTGCATTCCAGTTCTTTCTGCCTTCTATTGATGAAAGCCATTACTAACTTCAGTATAAGAACCTTAACAATGTTGCCCTACAATTAATAAATGGTACCTACTCCGTGGGTGCCCACTCCAGCCATTCCTATACCTCTTCCATTCCCTCTACCATGTGTGACCTCTATGACTCAGCTCTGATGCCTTCAGGAGAACTCACACTGGGTCCTGACTGCTATCATCACAACTTTGTTCACCCAGATATTCATCACCTACTCCAACTAGTTGGGTTGCACCATCAAGAGGTCTCCTGACAACTGGGGCTCACACAAGCTGTTGGGGTTTTTGCCCATACTACCAGCCTGCTAGATTACCTGGTGTTGCTAGGGGAAAAATTCTCTAAAGCAAAGTGAATTGGAAATAGGTTGACCCAAATTTTGGGGGAACTATGTTTGGGGGATTTTAGGATATTTTTCTGGTCATATATATCAGGGATCAATCCGGATGAATACCTAATATCTCATTGGGCGGAGCGTCCAACGAAATAAGGGCATCTGATAGTGATTAACTATCAGGTGTACCGATTGGGATCAGTTGGGTTTCATCACTTACTGATTGGGAATGTTTAATGAGTTGCGAGGTGAGTGATGCCACCTGCAACTAGTGAATCGATTGATTGGTGAAGTGACCTGCCATAATGGGTAAAAAGTCCCACCACCTAAGCAGGTCGCTAGCCAATTATAGTTGATTCATTTGGATTGAGAGGAAAATGTTAGGGACACGTTTCTGACTCTTTCTGTTTGAGGTCTCAAGGATGTCCAACATCAGAATCCTAGCCAGAATGGGGAAGACCATTGCGCTGAGACGAGGAAGGGTGATTCAATGGCAATGGCTGCCGTTTCATCGAAGAGGTTTCAACCAAGGATTAGACAGCTGAATCCCTTATGAATTCCCTAGGATTCACTCTAATAAAAGATAGACATTAATAGACATTAATATAGTTAAAGAAAACATATACACATATATATTACTACTTTAGAACATTATTAGTTTGACTGTAGATTTGGTAATAGTTAGACTATCAGCATCTAGCGTGAAGATTCCATCTCAAGGATATTATTGTAGAAGGCAATAATTGGTAGACTCTCAGAGAAGAGTAGAGATCCAAGTGGGAGCTAGAGATGAAGGGAACCACAGCTAAGGGATTGCTGCTGCCTGTGTGTTGGGCCAAAGGAGACTGCCATCAGAGGATATCAATGAAGATTGAGTGGACAGGATTACAGGGAACGAATCCCTATGAGTACAATATCAAGTATTAATTGGAAATACCAGCCAAAGCATTGGGCCTGAAAATAATTCTAACTCAACTACAGATGATAGTTGTCATACTATTATTGATTTCTATATATTATTACAATGTGAGGTGCACGAGGAAACTGAATCTGTGCAATAAAAAGGTTACTGGGTTGACAACCAATAATCAACCCAACGGAGTAAATTTTTACAAGTTGGTGCTCACTACAGGGGTAGTTGAGTAGAAGAATTTATCCTGAATTTCGTACAAAGAAGATGTTTCCAATTTTAGAGATAAGTTACTGAAGGAAGTAATGAAGGTGGAATGTGAAGAGGATCACCTTCAGTGGCATTCACCCAGCTCATCAGTGGAGCTCCATGTAAGAAAAATAAAGATACTCAAGTTCAGGGAAAAGAACTTGCAGCCTAGATATGGAACAATCTACTGCTGTAAGAAAACCAGTTCCACAAGACATCTACTTGAGATGAAGAGTATCAGCAGGGCCAAATTGGGTTGGAATTGGGCCCACTGTAAATAGTTCCAAGGAACAGCAGGATCAACTCAGGTTGAAATTGGATCCGATTTAAGTAATCCTGAGGAGAAAGTGTTTAGATGAGGCATTGGACAAAATAAGAAGCAATCAATCTGGAGAATTGGATTGCCATACCAATGAAGAGTTGAAGTCAAAAGAGTAAATGATTGATCCAAGATAGTGGAGGAAATCATTTGATTTAATAACACTCAATCACTGGTCAGAAGTTACTGGAGATGAGTTCATCAATTACAGAGACATTGGATGAAGCTAATGATGCCAGAACGACCTGTGTAATTAAGGATAGCCATGAAGGCTGGAAATCGTTTTCAGGAGAAAAAAAAGGAGCTGGACAATCGGATGAAACTGTTGGCTGATGAGATACAAAGATTCAAGAAGCATGAGTTTGCCAAATAAGAGATGAAATTAGGGCCTGATGGACGAATTTCTAGTCAGGATTAAAGGCCCAATTCAGGAAGACTGCCCAAAGTCAGCAAGTATGGCCTATACATGAGAAGACAGCGCTGCTGGTCATATAGGGAGAAAGGTTAATACTAATTGGTAGTATTGAGCCTAAGAGAAAATAATTGCAATGTCGCCAGCAGACCTCTGAACCATTAAGTGGTTATGTCCTGAGATTCTGGTCAAATCCTAGAAGGGGACCACTGAACCAAATGGTTGGTTAAATCTTAAGAGGATAAGATTTTGAACCATGATAATTGGTAGGCTTAAGTATCCAGGACCCAGTTAAGATGAAGGGAAAGGAAGGACCTCTGAGCCTTTTTATAGGTTGCAAGTCCCATTGCAAAAGAAAAATACAAAAAAATATATAAATATTAAATATCAATTTTATGGTCTATGAGTTCAGCTCTAAGAAGCGACAAGAAATCCTGATAGCTGAATGGAGGAAAATCCACCCTCAATGAGATGAAATTATTGGCTGGGGTAGCCAAAAAGTATCAACTATTGGTTGATTAAGAGCAACTCGCTGATCTGTTAGAATGCCAGCAAGAGGAGATGCTCAAATTATTGAAAAGTATCGGAGAAAATTCACCCAAGAATGACCAGGAAATTAGGATACACATGAAGTGAATTGCAAGGTCAATAATGGGGAAATCTGCCAATCAGGCCAAATTGAGACGATTCTACAATATAGGGTCTCTCAATGAAATGAGATTACTGGCTGGAGTGGCCAAAAGCATCAACTTATTAGTTAATCAAAAGCAGCTTGCAGATCTGCCAGAAGGGCAGAAGGAGGAGGTGCTCAAATTATTTGAGAGATATCAGGAAATATTCGCTCAGGATGATCACAATTTGGGATGCGCGCAAGGCGTAATTCACAAAGTCAACACCTGAGAAAATTTACTGATAAGAATGAGACCAGTCCAAAGATTGAAAGCTGCCAAAGCGGTAGTGGAAGATGAGATCAGCAAACTAGTAAATCATGGGCTTCTAGTTCCGTTGTCAAGTCCCTGGACAAGCCCAATTTTGATTGTAAAGAAGAAAGATGGATTGAACTGGGTAGGGATTGACTATCAGAGGTTGAAGAAAATTATGAAGAAAGAATCGTATCCCCTACTGAGGATTGATGATGCACTGGACAGATTAGGAGAAGCAAAGTATTTCTCCGTGATGGACCTAATCTTGGGATACTGGCAGATCAATTTGCCAGAAGAAGACCAGGAAAAATGTGCGGTTATCACTGCACAGGGGTTATACCAGCTGACTAGAATGCCCCAGGGTCTTTGTAATGCACCTGCAACATTCCAGAGGGCCATGGACGCAATATTAAGCGACCTGAAGTTATCATGCATCCTGGTATATCTAGATGATATCAATGTGTTCAGTAGAACGTTTACTGATCACCTTCAGCACTTGGAGGAAGTGTTTAAGAGACTGTCCGCGGCTAACCTGAAGATCAAGCCATAGAAGTGCCACTTCTTCAAGAAGGAGCTTGAATACCTGGGTTTTGTGATCAATGCAAATGGATTGCGGCTGCAACCCCAGAAGATAGCAGCTATTGAACAGATGGCTGTGCCAAAGAGTGTCTGAGACATCCAAGTATTCCTTGGGATGGTCAGATACTATAGAAGGTTTATTTGGGACTTCGCCCAAATAGCTGAGCCTTTGTTTCATTTATTATAGGATCTGAATAAGGATTTGTGTGGAATAAAGAGGCCCAGGACTCTTTTGATGAATTATGCCAGTACCTGATAAACTCACTAATTCTGAAATATCCAAATTTTGATCAGGAGTTTATCATTCAAACTGATGCTTTGTTGATGGCGATTGGCGCCATACTGAGCCAAGTAGATGAACTTGGGGACAAACATCCAGTGGCGTATGTGAGCCAGACACTCTCTGCTGCGGAGAGAAATTACACCATAACTGAGCATGAATGCCTTGCGATCATTTACACCTGTAAACAGTTTCAGGTGTATGTCCATGGAACGCACTTTAAGGTGGTGATGGACCACTCTTCGTTGCATTGGCTGCACAATCTGCAGAAACCTGAAGGACGACTGGACTGATGGGCACTCAAGCTTCAGGCTTATAATTATGAGATAGTCCACTGAGCAGGGGCTTCTCACCAGAACGCGGATGGCTTATCGCGGTTACCAATGGTCCAGTTGGTATATCTGCAGGCAGATGAGCTATTCCAGAGAATGGTCAAAGGAAGAATTGAGGATGAGCCTCAAGAAATCCAAGGTGCACTTTGAAAAGTGATGGAAAACACCGAGATCATGGATGGACAAGTATTCAAGATGATAAATGGGAAATGGCTATTATTCCCAAAACCATTGGAGAGAGCAGCAATTGTTCAAGATGCTCATAAGGTTGTTGGGAATGGAGGCCTGAGAAAAATGACCAACCATATCTGACAGTATTATTACTGGGAATCAATTAAATATGATGTCGCAGACCATCTGGCTTGTTGCATGGAATGCCAACTGAATAAACCACACAAGAATACAACTGGATACTGACTGGTCCAACCTGGATTTGCGTGGCACACAGTGTCTATTGATGTGATGGGACCGTTGGCGATGAGTACAGGAGGAGTGAAATACATCATAGTAGCCATCAATCATCTGATGAGATGGGTCAAAATGAAAGCATCAACCCGAGTTGATGCTACCAGTACTGCAAGATTCATCCTGGATCAAGTAGTATAATGGCATGGGTGTCCACAAGTTATACTGAGTGATAATGGGACCAACTTCATGTCCCATGTGATCCTGAGGCTAAACAAAATAATGGGGATCTGGGGAGTTGTGTCAGTACCATACCAGCCAGAGACAAACAGATTGGTAGAATGGGTCAATGGGACGCTGGCCACGACGCTGAGGAAGCTAGTTGCAGGGAGAACTTCCACGTGGGGAATGTACCTGGGTTTGGTATCATTAACCTACAGCATCAGTTATCATATGATGATGGGAAAGATGCCATTTGAATTACTTTATGGGAGGAAGGCCGCGTTACCGCCAATATTATATTTGGTATTAGAACCTACATCAGGGATGAGTACTGAACAATACCTGAACTGACTGACGAGTATCCTGATCAATATGCAATCACAAGCATTTGATACTACCTTAAAGAAAAGGATATGAGCGAAATTGACGGATGATAAGAACTGACCTCCATTAGAAGAATATCAAATAGGAGAAAGAGTCACCTATTGCGATATTCATGGTTTTGGATGAAGAAACAAGTTGGATGCATTATGGTCAGGTCTGTTTGAAGTAATTGCTATGACGGTAACCAATGCTTATTACATCAAGAATCTCTTGGATGGAAGAGTAGTAAATTGAGTCCACGCTAAGTATTTAAAGTGGTGGATCAAAGAAAAAAATAAAAAAAGATTTCTAAAAGGACCAATAACTCATTAAGTTGGTCATGTCCTAATGATTAGTTCAAGTCCAAAAAAAGGACCTCTGAACCAATCTAGATGATTAAGTCTAAAAAAAGGACCACTGAACCATAGAAAACAGGTAGGGTTAAGTGCCCAGGATCCAGTTTGGGGGAAAAGATGGACCTCTGAACTGAAACAAGGTCAAGTCCCATAGAAAAATAAGAAAATAAAAAATTAACTAAAGATATTGGAAAAAAGAGAGCTGATATATTATAAATTTTTATTTTTTATTGATTGTCCTCAGTGTGGGGATGATTCTGCCTATGTCACCTCTTGGGGGAGGGAGGATGGATCGCGATAGGAAGGAATAGACCATCAAAATTGATATGCAATCAGACACTTGCAAGGGCGAGTCCTACATGAAACCATGTTCATTGAGCTGATGCTGAGCCCTGAGAGAACGTGACTAGGGGAAGGGAAATGGATATGTCAGAAGATGCCAATTACAAAACCTTGGGCAGGGTGAAAAACAGCAAGAAAGGAAGAGGCAATTGGCAAATAACCCTGAGTAATCCCAATAAGGCACCAGCACCAGAAGATCTGTCTTGAGTGCCTGCCGATGGGACTCATCAAGAACACTGGACATGTGAGCTGGCAGTAAAGAAGTAATACTCGAGGGAGGATGTCAAATCATACCCCCAATTAGCGCCATCAATGGAAGATAACGATGGGAAGCTCCAGAGAAGAGGTAGTCATGCAAAGAATGGATTGCATCCTGTAAATGATGACTATGGGCTTCGCGGAAGCTGAATCTGAATGACCAATGAAAATCAGGCAAGGCTGGAAGCTTTGTCAACCAACTTTGAAGAACTTGGCCGGCAAAGTGGAGAGCACAAGTGGCAGTATCCTGATCCAGAAGATTGTCCAGATCAGAGGGATTCAGCACTAATGACAATGCCTTGGTGACTTGCACTCAAAGTTCAGAATAGGGGAGCTCAGAATGAATGCTGTTCCCAATTGAAAGCTCAGAAACCATCATTGAAGGTTGGTAAAATTGAACGAGTTGGAAGAGGAACTTGGGGAGTAAATCTGACCCAGCCAGGAACAAACAATCTAAAGCAGTTGGCATAACCTCTGGAGCATCAACAAAGATGTTCAGAGCCTCAGTGAAAGGAGCTGAATACAGAAGGGTTTTGAAGTCCAATTTGGGGATTGACTGTAAGAAAAGAGTCAGCTGAGAGTTATTCAAAATGATGGCATGCCTGGTTTCGGTGGGATTAGATACCATTTCCAGTAACTTGGTGGAAGTACTAGCCCCTTGCGCCAGACTAGGCATATGAGTCCTGGAAGGACCATAGAAGAGGTTCCGCTGAGCATCCCAACTCATCCGCTGGAAGAGGCGGAGGTCTGAATCTGACAGACTGTTCAGAAGTTGCTGATAACAAGATCCTGAGTTTGACATATGAGCAGGACTAGAGGGGGATGTTGGACTGATATAGAAGTCGACATTATGCACCCTACACTCCATTAGACTCTAATTTTGGGAAAATAAATTCATAAAATTAATGAAATAAGCTTTCCAAGGGAAGGATAGGAATGACTTACAGCCAAAAGAACATGAGTGAAATAAGGAAGGCAAGCATAAATAAGTATTCTTAATCAAGCCACGAAATGATCATCCATGGCAAGAGTCTCCTGTCTAGGATGAGGAGAGAATTAGGAATTTGAGGACGTTAGAACAAGAAACCTGAATATGAAAGCAGGTCATATACCCTGATGGGGGGAAAACTGGATCCTAGGAAAAATATTGTCACAAGTAAATTGATCATTATGGCATGACAAGAGGTCATGGGGACCGCGCTCTGAGTAGGTGGTAGCGAAGAGGAAGAGGAGGAATGTTGTATGCCAAAGGTTATTGTGAGCAGTGTTGAGTATTGATGAGTGTACTCTGCCTGAATGAATGAAGTATTTTACCAGGTGTCTGAAAATGTGTTTCCATGCCCAGTCCTTTTCTCGCTGGAAAATTAGGCAAGAGGGGGATGTGTTGGGATTTTTGCCCATATTCCCAGCCTGCTAGATTACCTGGTATTGCTAGGGGAAAAATTACCTAAAGCAAAGTGAATTGGAAACCAGTTGACCCAAATTTTGGAGGAACTACATTTGAGGGATTTTTAAGATATGTGTATGGTTGTATTCATTGGGGATCAATCCGGATGAATACCTAATATCTCATTGGGTGAAGCGGCTGATGAAATAAGAGCATCTGATAGTGATTAACTATCAGGTGTACCGATTTGGGATTGGTCAGGTTTCATCACCAACTGATTGGTAATGTTTAATGAGTTGCAAGGCGAGCATTGCCGCCTGCAACTAGCAAATTGATTGGTTGGTGAAGTGACCTGCCATAATGGGTAAAAAGTCCCATCACCTAAGCAGGTCGCTAGCCAATTATGGTTGATTCATTTGTATTGAGAGGAAAATGTTAGGGACACGTTTCTGACTCTTTCCGTTTGAGGTCTCAAGGATGTCCAACATCAGAATCCTAGCCAGGATGGGGAAGACCATTGCGCTGAGACGAGGAAGGGTGATTCAATGGCAATGGCTGCCGTTTCATCGAAGAGGTTTCAACCAAGGATTAGACAGCTGAATCCCTTATGAATTCCCTAGGATTCACTCTAATAAAAGATAGACATTAATAGACATTAATATAGTTAAAGAACACATATACACATATATATTACTACTTTAGAACATTATTAGTTTGACTGTAGATTTGGTAATAGTTAGACTATCAGCATCTAGCGTGAAGATTCCATCTCAAGGATATTATTGTAGAAGGCAATAATTGGTAGACTCTCAGAGAAGAGTAGAGATCCAAGTGGGAGCTAGAGATGAAGGGAACCACAGCTAAGGGATTGCTGCTGCCTGTGTGTTGGGCCAAAGGAGACTGCCATCAGAGGATATCAATGAAGATTGAGTGGACAGGATTACAGGGAACGAATCCCTATGAGTACAATATCAAGTATTAATTGGAAATACCAGCCAAAGCATTGGGCCTGAAAAAATCTAACTCAACTATGGATAATAGTCATCATAATATTATTAAATTTTATATATATTCTTACAACGCGAGGTGCATGAGGAAACTGAACCTGGGCAATAAAAAGTTTTACTGGATTGACAACTGATAAATCAACCCAACGGAGTAAATTTTTACACAAGCCCTGCACACTCACATCATAGATTTTTATAATGTAGCCTCCTCCTTTGTTCATGGCAACTGTGAGGCCATTATTGATAACTAACGGTTGATCAATGAGGTCTCAGATCTAATTGTAGTTTTAGATAGCGGGATTTCTGGTTATCTTGAGGATGAGCTGCGTTGGAACATCCAGCCCCTCAAGGCAACTTGGAATCAGCACCTTCTTCCAGTCGAGGATCTAATACAAATGCTACAACACTATTGGGAGCTGGCCTCTCACAACTACTCCTTCAGGAGTGAAGGTCCTGAAGGGCCTAGGGGCCTGGAGGTCCCAAAGGGTGTGTAGGACCCAAAGGGCCAGAGAATCTCTGTGGACCTCCCAGGCCCCAGGTCCCTCAGCTCCCACCCCTGATGGCCCTGAGAACCCAAGGCGGAAGAATGTGATAACAGCCTTGGCTGCCCTATGCAATCAAATTCAGAATGTAGCTCAGGGTTGCAAACTCCAAGTGGATGGAGTCCCCTCGACCCTAGGGTCTCCATTGACGCCCTATCAGACAAAATGGGCAACCTAAGTGCTTTTTCTGAACTTACCAATACTCACATCTCTCAACTTAATCAAACTTGTTGAGAGTTTGAAACCATTTTGACCATCTTCAAGAGCCAGCTTCGCCTTCAGGGCGCTGACATTCAATCCCTAAAGGAGCAACTAACAAATAAGGCTTTCGTTTCCTCCCTCAACCAAAATTGGGATGATATCCAAGAGAACCTTGAGGGCCTACAATGACGGCTAGACCAGCAGAGCCCCCACAAGTATGTGGAGACTGAGATCTCAGAGCTAGCGCCCATCCCCGGTGTTAACACCCTCTCCCCTCCGCTTGTATCTAAAATTAAACCTAGTTATAAAGAAAGCTTCATCCCCGGCCAGGAGAGCATTGCCTCCTTCCTGTACACATATGAAAGCTCCATGGAGGAGGCCACCAATTGGCAGAAGGTAAAGCTATCCACTCCTGTCTAGATAGCACCGCCCAGGAAATCATGACCCCATTTGAAGGAGTGCATCACCTGGGAACAGGTCTGTAACACCTTAATCCAAGAGTTTGGCAGCAATCAAACACTGGCCAACCAAAAGCAGGCATTTATGGGTATCCAACTAAATAAAGGAGAAACATTCATGGAGTTTGCCAGCCACTTTTACGCTAAAGCACAACCCTTAGTTACTACAAATCATATCACCTTGGATGATACTATTAATGCCATCATTTCTGCATTGGGATCCTACCCTGAGGTTCAAATACATATGATTGGGCAGAAGAATGGGTTTACCTGCATCCAAGAGATCAAGGAAACGCTTAACAAGATCCCTGCATTGACTTTACACTCTAAGGCTACATTTAAAAGCCCCTCTAACCGTCCTAGAGTCCATGTGGTCAAAAACCAGAAAACCTCTCAACCTCAATGCACTTAATGTAACAGTTTCAGACACAGTGCCATGACCTGATGGAAACGACTTGCCAAGGAGGTGGGAAAAGGGACGTTAGCATGAAGGATGAGGCGCTTCATGCTGACATACCTACCCATCCTCAAGAATCCTACATACCCTTGAACAAACCTGGAGCTACCACATCTGGATAAGAAGTTTCAGTATCCAATGATAATAAAGAAATTGATATGGCTTACTCTTCTTCCAATGACTCTCCCATGTTCCTCACGTTGCCACCCCAGTTTAGAAGTCTGGTTACCTGGGTCACAGTTAAAGTCCATAAAACACCAGTCCTTGCCATAGTTAAAAGTGGCTCCCCCATGAATGTCATATCCTCCAAGTTAATAAAGCGCTTAAAACCATCTAGTACTAAAAAAATGAAGCGCTTGAAGATCACTTAAGATATGCCACAATATATGGAGTACCGCACAGCTGGCCCCCAATGTAATCAATCTATAGGAGCTTATTCCTCTCTATTGTTACAGTTTGGAAAGATTGCTGAAATCACCCCGCTGTCGCTCTAGATACCCCTAGCTATGACCTACTCCTTGGGACTCTATTTTCTCAAGACTATTTGGCAGTACTCCATTATGATAGCAGCTTTCTATCTCTACTAGAAAGTTGTGTCCCTCTAATCTTTGAGACCCCTTGCAATTCTATGACTGAGGTCAAAGCTTGAGCTTGTTTACTGGAGAGTGAAGACAAAATCAATTGGCTCAAATATCACATTAGGGGCTCCCAAGTCCGACTTCCCCCTCCTGCTGTTGATGGGCAAGAGGGCATGCTAATCTACTTACCTAGGGCGACTACAGTACCTCCAAAGTTCCAAGTCATTGCCAACACCCATATTAATGTTAACATCCCCTTGGAGTACCTATTGGAAGTTTGAGGACAAGATAACCCATCCACAAAAGAGATGTTAACCTGCCCGGGGATCATAGATCTAGCTTATGTAAGATTTATATCAAGGTTGTTAGCCAACCTTACTGACAAACCCAAATAGTACATCCAAAAATCCTGCCGCCTTTGTCTGCCTACTAACAATGAAAGCTATTGTCAATGTCCGAAGCTTTGGGACTTGAGAGATTTTGGCTTGGAAGCACCTCCCTTGGTCAGTCTGGTTGATAAAAATATCAGCAAAGACCTCTTGGATGACCAACAACTTAAGGTTCAAGAGTTGTTGGAGGAGTATTCGGACCTATTTTTGGCCTTGACCTATAACTTCAAAAGAATGAACAGAGTCCTACATCATTTAGAATCTGGGGGTGCTCTCCCCTTCCAGCCCTGACCTTACCAAAAAAAGAAAGGTGAAGAAGCTCAGGTGGCAGTGGAACTCAAACAACTACTTGACGCCAGACTCCTGATACCATTGCGCAGCCCTAAGGCCTCTTCTCTACTACTGGTTTTAAATAAGGACGGCAGCCACTGGGTGGTGATGGACTACCAACAACTTAACTCCATCATCAAGAAGGACAGTTATCCTCTGCCCCAAATTAATGATTCCCTCCATCTGCTTGCCAGATCCCAGTACTTTTCTACCATAGACCTTGCCAGCGGATATTAGCAGGTTGAGCTCGCCCCTAAGATCAAGATAAGTGCGCTCTCATAACTAATGAAGGACTATTCAAGCCCACAAGGATGCCCCAGGGCCTTTTTAACGCCTCAGGCTACTTTCCAACGTGCTATGGATGAGATCCTTAAGACTTTAAAGCTTTCATGCATCCTCGTCTACCTAGATGACATTACTTTCTTCTCACGAACCTTTAATGGGTACATCAAGCATCTCTGGGAGGTCTCCAATCGGCTACAAAAGGCGTCCATAAAGCTTAAACCTTTTAAGTGCTCTTTCTTCCAATCTGAACTGGAGTTCCTGGGACACAAAGTTTCCAAAGATGGCATCCAGACTATACCAGACAAGGTTGACGCCATAGAGAAGATGTCAATACCCTAAGTTTAAGGGATATCCAGGTATTCCTAGGCATAGTGGGCTATTATAATCAGTTTTCCCCCAGTTTGCTGACCTAGCCAAGCCAATGTTCTACCTCCTTTAGATAAATGAGCCATTTAAATGGCAGCCTGAACAAGAACACGCCTTTAATGCCTTGAGAACTGCTCTGTGTACTAAACCCATTATAGTATATCCACACTGTGACCAACCCTTTTTGTTATTTACGGATGCAAGTGATGTGGCGTTGGGGCTATCATAGCCCAACATGATGAGAACCAAGTCGACCATCCTGTAGCCTAATTTAGTAAGACGCTAAGTAAAGCTGAATGGAGCTACAGCATTACTGAGAGGGAGTGCCTGGCTGTCTTGCTAGCCATCAAACATTTCTGGCCTTATCTCAATGATACTCACTTTAGTACTGATACAGACCACTCCTAGCTCTGGTGGCTTCAGCAGATGAAGGACCCAGGTGGCTGGCTATCCAGGTGGGCTTTTTGACTACAGAGCTATGATTTCACCATTGTTCATTTTGCAGGCGCAGTTCACTAAAATGCTAACAGCCTCTCCAAAATGCCGGTGCTAGCATCTTTGGCCCCTGAGGAGGACCAGCTGTATGATCTAATAGGCCAACCTGAGCAGTGGGAGTTGGAGACCCCAAGGTCCAAGCTGAACTCAGAAGGATGACTCAAGACACTTAAATTAAGGATGGGCTGCTTTACAAGAAGGTCAATAATAAGTGGTTCCCATATATCATCCCCTACTCCTGAACTGATGTTATTCTAGAGGGCCATTCCACTGTGGGACATGGGGATGTTAAGAAGACTTATGAATGGCTGAAGTCAAGATTTTACTGGGATCAAATGGTAAAACCATCCAAGAGGTCCTGGAGGCATGCATGACTTGCCGATCTCAAAATCAAGCAAATCCTCAATTCCAACACTCAGTAGTCATCCTAATAGTGCCCTTATATGTAGTTACCATTGATGTGGTGGGCCCTCTTACCACTGGGTTGCAAGGGCATAAGTATATTATCCTAGCCGTGAACCACTTAACCAAGTGGGTTGAAGCAATTTTGGTCCCAGATGCTACTGCCAAAGCCACAGCTCTCTTCCTTGTTCAATCCGTTTTCACTCAGCATGGGTGCCCCCAAACCTATCTTTCGGAAAGTGGGTTGAACTTCACTTCACAGGTAGTACAAGAACTTACCTCGCTATTTGGCACTACCAAGAGTTTTGCTGCCCTTACCACCCCCTTACTAATGGGGTGGTAGAACGCGCTAATGCAACGCTCATTTCCATTTTACAAAATGGCTGCCTCAGATCCTGCCTGTTGGAACCACTACCTACCAAGAGCTTTTCTTGCCTACAGGTTAAGCTACCACTGAGTCATTAAGATGTCCCCTTTTGAAGCCCTATATGGGCGTGCACCTCAGCTACCAAGTAGAGTCCAGCCATTGCTTAAGACCTCCACACCTGAGAGCTCTAAGTTAACTATAAGGACCTTAGCCAAAAAATTGTCCAGCTTCAAGCCCTAGCTACACAAGGCATTGTCACCGCTACTGGAAGAGAGATATCCCAATTTAATCTCAGCTGACCCTCCTTACCATCTTTTCAATTATGTGACCTTGTTCTCTTCTATCACCATTGACCTAGGGCTGACAAAATAAGCTAGACGTTCTTTGGTCTGGACCCTATAAAGTCATTCATAGGGTGATGTCTGAGTACTACATTGCCAACATCAACCAAGGGACCGTGGTCAATCAGGTGCATGGTTAATTCTTTCAGCCGTATACCCCCTCCAACAGGATCTTGAAGGGAGCGTTGTCAGGATTTGAGATAATGAACAAATCAAATTCCCCACTTATGAATTGAGCTTAATGAATCGATTCTCAAACATAGCTGAACAAAAATGACTTCAGGATTCTCATCCACAATTACTGAGTCACGTGGGGTGGCGTTTCCACCAATTCAGTCAGGTGGGTGGTGAAAAACATTAAGAATGCCTACAAGGCGGTCAATCTGGAAGACCAGGAAGGATCCTGAATGGATGGGGCCGTGACAATCCTCAAGGCACCATGTCCCCACTCACCCTATAAATATTGATACCTTTTAACCTAATGAAAGATTTGGAACTTTATCCATTTTCCATTTCCTTCTCAACCTTTTTTGTAAGCTTATAACTTTGAGCTACCTTTGGACCTTGACGACAGTCTAGAGAACAGTAACGCCAACACCTATTTTTGTCATCAGAGGTTTAAAAGGCAATATGGTGTGCCTTGGAACAGCTTCACGTTATATTTTTTAAGGCTTCAACATGGTTGGACACTATTGGAACCATAAGTAAAAGTCCCACATACCAAAGAACAAACTTTTTATGAATTGTCTGGTGATGCACCACGTATTAGATAATTGACTTACCACAAGTGCTCACCCTTCCCATCAACGCCTAGTGAGCGGGTCAATCTGGTGACTATTGGTGATCACTAAGGTGGCATGAACAAGAGACTGTAAAGAGTTCTATAAAGATACCACGAGTATAGTATGGAGAAAAACTTCCAAAATGTAGAGAGCTTGAGAGTATGTATAATTTGCTTAATAAGTTGGAGCATCAAGAAGCTCTCTCTCTGCTCAGCGTTACTTTCTGAGCAAATTAATTTTGGTAAATTAAAAGCAAACACTTAATTGCACACTGAAGTCTTGCTCCAATGTCATCAGATCCCCCGCTGACTGTCCCAGCGTGGGGCAGCGGTAAAACTCCCCCTCCATTTTCCGTCCAACAAGAAAACGCGCTCAGACTGGCTCGCCCAGTCATTCCAAACCCTTGGGTTATTCGTTCCTCCCAAGGATATCGATGCCCATCTCACTCAAACCCAAGTGGTGTCCTGCTGCCCCCTAGTGCTCCCCCAGAGCAACATGCATTTTGGCCTTAGGGTCAAATATGGGAAGTTCTTCCCCTATGATGACCAAGCCATTATCAAAATGGCTCAGGCGGTGATGACACCATCCTGTTTCATAGACTTCCGCCCCTATAAGGGGTACTTTGATCTTGGCTTCCCCTGTGAAGCCAATGCAGCCACTGCGGCGACAGTGCCATTAATTTTCAACATTATTCACCTCCCAACAACTGGGACCCAGATCCCAACAGACACCACCTTGGTGGTCCAGTTCGCTGGTTTTCCCACCCACCTCCCCCCAAAGTGCTCCACCAGGAGCTGATGGAAGGTTTGGCAGCCTATGGCACCAACCTCATCTTGCAATTTGTGGTCCCAAATGGGGCCACACGCCTCAATGGGCCTCAGGCATATGCCACAATCAGCCCTGAATTTACAAAAATTTCTTTAGCAATTCCCCCTTGTGCCTCCAACCCATCTGCCCCCGACCATCCATTCTGGGCCCGCGTTGAGGGCGGACGGACGATTTGTCCATCCTGTTTTGAGTTAGACCACTTGAAACATAAATGCCCATACTCAGAAACTTCTACTGATGCGAAAGTCTGCCTGACGCCCACCAATCTGCCACCCACCCATGCCAACTCTGACATGGGGTACAATCCTACCTTCCCCTCCTCCAATTCCTGATGCTGCAGCTGCAGCTACAGCCACCAATCAGCACCCACCTTGCCCCAATGCCACAAATAATTCATCCAACCAAACATCATATTGGATCCCAGTTTGATCCCATGCATCTGAAATTGATTAAACAAACCTCAACCATATACTGATTCCCCAATCCAATTCAACCAAAATCCATGGGAGTTATTGGATGAAATTGACAAATCATGTAACGTCATTGAAGAACTGACGCTGCAACTCAAGCGGCTCTGTAACACAGAATGGGATGCAAAATTCCCACCTTAGAAATATGTCCCACAACCTAATGCCAAACCGTTCTACAGTGACCACCAGCTTGCAGTAGAAGCAGCCGCCACACCAGATTGCTGTCCGCTTTGCAAAGCTGCCACCAAATCTGTGGCTGCGCTCACAGGAGGAATTCCACCTCCCATCATTCCATAAATCTTACTCCACAAAGTAAGATCAACATGAAAACTTACACAAAAACGTCACTGAAGCCATCTAGAACGTGGTAACAATAGCACGGAATCTGAAAGCAAATATAACTTGAACCAATATTGCCACATTTGTTAAATTCCCAGATTCCCGCCTCAAAGCTAAAGACACTTTGGGCAAATACATCGTTGGTATAATGATGGCTGGCAACTATTCAGAAGTTCCAGTCATCAAGGATATTGAACCCCATGCCGCCAATGCCCCACACCCTTACTATCTGCCTTAACACGCACCCTACTCTGGAATGAGATGGATGCGGCCAAAGATGAGCCCCCTGATCCCCCTCCCCATCCACCATGGAGGGATAGCAGTATTCGCTGCCCACCTGATTGGATATTTTGTTAGGTACAATTCAATTGATCCATCCATTTTGGGCATTTCATTTGAATCATTAGTTTTATTTTATTATGATTTTAGTTTTAGTTTGGTAATGTCCATCCCCTGGTCAGCTTACCTCGGTTAAATAAAAAGTTGGAGCATCAAGTAGCCCATCTGACAATTGCTTTAGGAAGATTCCGATTATTATCAGCTCAAGAAAGGAATAAAGATATGACCTTGATTTATCTTAAAGAGAAAGTGTGTTTTAAATAAGCACAATAATACAACTTTACAGTGCTTAAACACAATTCTTATCAATCTGGAACGCTACAATGACAAGTTGGATCACTTGGAATATGATGTGTACAATATGCAAGTTGGAGGACCATCTAGTACTAAAAAATATGCAAGTTGGATAATTTATACCCTTAGACTTTTACCTACTTTTTAAAAACAAATTACCAGTACCAACGCAACAACCATAGTTTTAAACCTTCCACAAAGTTTATCTGAAGAAGATTACAATTTACACCCAGACTTTAAGACTAAGTTCAATCCTGATGAGGGAACTATAGCCAGATTCCTTCTGACTAAAATATCAGCATGGATGAAGCCAGCAACAAGAAATCTTACCATTTTGAGGGATGTTTAAGTAATAAGCTCAGGTGGTGCATGGAGTCTCACTTTGACCCAGCTGTACTTTTGACAAAGCTAAAGAGATTATTATTGTTGAGTTGAAAATACACAAAATCTTCAAAATTGAAGCAAGGGCTTTATATTTACTTGGGGAAGGTCGACCAGGGGACGTACACTCCTAATATAGCGTGGATAAAATAATAATTAACTGCAAATAATTTAGAAACACCACAGAGGGTTCATAGCCCTCTTGTTGTCTCCAGGACCACCAAGCTTAGGACGATATGGGGTTTATGCTGACTCATCCTTGGATGCAGCACTAGTGAAGGATTGGGTCAATAAATAGGAACTATTTGGGGAACCATAAATTTATTGTCCTTCTGTTGCGTGGGGTCATGTTTCCAAACAGCCATACTTGAAAATGTTCCAATATATGATAGTGAAAACGATTGATGGCTTCTTGTAGGGTAGGCGTTGCTCCTTTAAACGACTCCATTACTATGGTATGGATTGTCCATAGTGCTATTACTACTATCAATGCCCTTAGAGATGGATGGATTGGTGACTCCATGTTGAGAGTGAACATGCTACTAGCCAAACTAAATGATTGTCTATTTTCTTGATGAAATGGACGCGAGGCCTCTATCCAGATAGCTACCAATGCTGGACATTGTTCTAGACGGTGTACTAAGCTTCCATATTGGCCACATATTGTGCATGAAGAGTGGGCAGCGTTCAATTGTTATGATGTACAATATACTATCCTCATGCATCTCCATACATGTGCCCATATCCTGGGTTGTAATAGTGAGTGATGTGTGTATCTACAGACCATTTCTTGGGTTTACAGGATGTATGGCATATCCATATGATCCAGGTAATCAATTCTGGCAATGGTACTTAATTCGGTTTATTATGTTATTTGTAACTATTTGGCCATTAACTTACTGTCTGTGAGTTAGCTTTTGCGTCCTCAGTGACAGATCTGCTGACATATGTGTATCTTCCATTATGCTCTTCTAATGGCTAGAAGTATTTGTTTAAAGTGTACAGGAGTGCCATGTGGTCCTGCAGCTGTTGGGTGAGATGACAGATACTTAATCAATGTGCTTGGATGATCTGAGTTTCTTAATTGGAGTGCTTGTGTAAAATTAGATCTTGCTGCTTTAGCCCAATGTATATCTGGATGGTCTAGACTAGTCACCTGAGCTATCCAGGATCCTAGTATATGTGCCACTTGCTCTACATAATTAGCCCATACCTCCATTCCTCTTAGGGCCAAATAGGGTTTCAAGGCGCACAGGGGCATTTATGGTTAAATCAAAGCCATCCCTGTTTAAAGGAATATATTGTATTAAAGAAGAACGGTGAGAAAGCAATTGCATGGGCCATAAACCATATGATTGACAATATCATGGAGTTGGCTATCAAAAATCATCCTGTTAGACCTGTATGATGTCCATGCAAGGAGGTAATGCGTTTTGTTAATTTATCTAGAAGTTGATTTTCCATCATGGTTTTGGTGTAACCTCCTGCCTCTAGACATATCCCCAAGTGGCGGACAGGTCCAGCTGCCAGCTTGTTAGTGAAGGGAAGTTCCAGTGGGGTAATTGCTGATCTTCGCCTCCTATATCTGGTGAGGAATCTTGATGTTGTAATGGTCTGTTGACCCAGGGTAGATGGAGTCCATTGGGTCTGATATTCCCCTGGAGTATAATTTCCGTTTTTCCAGTGTTAAGCGATGCGTTGCTTATGGATGAGTATTCTTGTATTATTTTCTTGATTCTGAGGGCATCCTGATATTTTGATATACCCACCACGCAGTCATCAGCAAAAGCCATCATTTTGACTGGTGGTTGGCCATAGACATTAATTCCATCAAGAAGGGCGTTTGTATTCAGGATTAGGGGATCAAGACTAAAATTGTATAATAGAGGGCTTAGAGGGTCCCCTTGTTTGAGTCCTCTCTGTGGAAAAACTAGGTTAGTTAAAAAACCTGCTCCGCGTACAGCCATGTTGGCTGACTCTGTGAACAACATCAACCAGTTTATGAACTTATTTGGGAGTTTGAATTTTTGAAGGCAGGCCCTGAGATAGGTTTAGTTCACCCTGTCGTATGCATTCTGTTGATCTAAAACTACAAGCGCTCTGGATGCTTTAGATTGGCAGACATTTGCAACTGTGTGAATATTGTCCCATATGGATCTTCTTAGGAAAAATCCATATTGTGATGGGGATATTACATTAGTGGCAATTTCCCCTAGTAGGTTGGCCATAATTTTTGTGCATATTTTAGTATCAGTATTGGTTAGAGAGATTGGGCGCCAATTGGATAGATTAAGTCTATCTCTTTTTTTATATAGAGTTACAGTGTATGCTTCCTTGCCTCCAGGTAGAAGGCATGTTTTCATAATGCACTTGTTCATGGAAGCTAAAAGAATATTAGAAATGTTAGTAAATATTTTATTTAAAATTCATAGGGAATCCCATCAGATTCAAGGCATTTCCCTCATGGTGCACTGTGCAATGCTTCCCATAATTTCTCATGCAATATTAAACAAATTAAATTGTTGTTTTGAGCCGTGGTGTCAATATGCATTTTCAAGGACTTTTTTTTGATTTTTTCTGGTTTGACCGGTTCAGATATAAATAAATTTGTATAAAACCTGTGTACTTCAGTTGCAACTTCTTTGGGTGTTTCTGCTATGGATTTATCTGGTCATTGGACCTGTGTGCAGGCATAATGTTTTTTGGGCGTGAAATTGATGGAAAAAATAGCTCAAACAAGTTTCTCTATCTTTTAGGCTTTTTGCTTTATATTGAACACCGACTTGGTATTGGTGTTTGCATATAAAGGTGTTTAGCCATTTAGAAACCTCTGCCCATTTGCATCCCCATCCAGAGCTGTATCCTGTGCATGGGACATTGTTTTCCAGGTGATTGATTTATGCCAAGGTGTGTTTGATGATGGCTGAAACTGCCCTGTATCTTCTTGATGCTGTGTGTTTAATCTGTTGCGTTGTTGCTTTTTTAAATTTTCCCTGGTAATTAATGGGTCTGAACAGATAGGTGTTTAAAAACCCATGTTGAGGACATTTTCTCCTTCCAGGATTAGAATTCTGAGTCGGCTAAATTTTCTGGGTGTATTTTGAACCACCTGGGTGCTTGGATAGTTGTTTCCGCTGGTGCGAAGTACACTGGAAACTAGCCAATGGGCAGAGAATTCGATTTTGTAGTCCTGAATTTATGAATTTGGTGTCAGAAAATTATTGGTGCAAGTATTAGGTCTATCCACAACATAGAAATAAGTACACCATTGTGTACATGTAGGCGTGTCATGTTCTGTAGGAGGGTGACCGTTTAGGTAATGGATCATATACTCCCAGGGTGGCCTATAACACGCAATGTCCCACATGCCCTTGTGGTACCTCCATTGTGCGTGGCCATTGGTCATTGTCTGGGTTAATCCAGAAGTTTATGTCTCCCATGATGATAAAGTTTTCTGAAAGATGGAGTTTTGTTAGGGCTAATAAAAACTCTCAACGGTACGTTGCACAATTTGGTGCATATATGCTGGCTATTAGTGCACCACTTTGTGCCATGAGAAGGTAACAGATAGTATGTGGACGTCCAAAAACGAATTTTTTATTAATGACCATAAAATTTGGTTTGCACTTACTATCAACACACAGTGTTGTGGCCAAATCAATAATGTTAGAAGGAGCATGTTTTACCATGCCTCCTTCTTTCCCTGTGAACAGTGGGTTTCCTGCACCGCCAGGATATCCACATGTAAGTTTTTCAGAAGACTCAACTTCTTGGACCTGGACGTTAAGGCCTTGAGTCCTGCTATGTTCAGTGTCCCTATCTCTACTGAGACACTCGATGCGCCTCAGGAGCAGTTAGCAGGGCCCCCAGCCCTACTCTCTCGCCCTCATTACTCTCCATTGCATCTTTGCTGCGGGTGGTATAATTATGAGTAGTGTTGGGTTATTCTACCCCTTTTGTTACCGCTGCTTTTGCTCCTATTCTGCCTTTGTTGTTTTTCAATTTCTCTTATTGCGGTGCACTTGTGTGCTCTTATTGACCACATTTTTATTTTGCGCATTCCATTGTTGATTTTTGCTTCCAATTGGGATGTACTCTGCAATTTTAGGGGGTGTACCAAACCCCTGTTTTTCCAAATTTGCTTCCAAATTGGGTTCCGCCAAATCCATTAGTTTTAGATTGGTTGTTTGGTTTTTTGTGGGATTTGATTGGCTCATTGTTTCAAGTTCATCCATGTCTTCCTGGATCTGTTCAGGCGAGACGGATGATTCTGTGAGGCTTTTGCCTTGGCCGTGGCCAACTTGCAAGCTTGTTTGGCCATTTTTTTGTTCTTTTGAGGAAATTGGGTCAATTGTTTTATATTATCTGAATTCTCCCCGGTTGAATGCTTGTGTGGTGTCTGTAATTTTGGCATTCTCTGAGTTGTCTTCTCCCATTTCTTCCTCACAGAATTCCATTTCTATTAGGCCTTCTTTTATGGGACAAGCATGAATCTTGTGCCCAAAGGCCTGGCAGTAGTTGCATATGGGGGGGGAGCGCTCACCACTGTTGTGTGGTATAATTGGGATCTTTTCCCATCAATAATAAAGGATGTGATGTGGGGGATTTTTGTAGTATCCTCCACTATCTCCTGGTTTGGGGAAATAATGTGATTGCCTTCCCAGTGCCAAGGGTTGGCATCAGTTGAAATAATTGCATTTTAAATTGTTTGATTCCTTCATAGGATTCCAAGCCTTCCTGGAGATGTTGTCTGACTACTGCGAGCGCCAGTGTAGTCAGAAGGTAGTCAAAAATTATGAAAATATCTTTGGATTCTGTCAAACGTGTGCATTTGGCCAATACTAAACATTGACCGTCAGGAAGATCAATCACTACTCTGACCTTTGCTACTTTGTTCACTTCTTCCGCTGTTTCAAACCCAAGATCCACCCAGCCATGGCGGATAGTATAAGGTTGTCAAGTACACCATGTGCGGGAATAATTTTTGTCAGGCTTCCCCAAATTCTTCCCACTTGCCGGTATTTCTGTTCCCAAGTATATAGATATCCCATTTTTAAATTTTTAAATTTAAATTTATTACCAGGAAGGCTGACCAGAGGATGGACACTTCAAAATGTAGACATGAAAGAAAACGAAACTTAGTAACAGGGAAGGCACCCCAGAGAAGCGATGCTATCTATTGTTGCCAGCGGGAACGCCACTATGGGGAGGAGGAGGGAACGTGTAAAGGGGCCATAACCACAATTGAACAAGTGTGGAGGAAAGGGTCCGATTTAATGAACCAAACTGGGAACCAGGAGGAGACCAGCTGATGGCAACGCGGTGGGAGGTACCCAAACATCTACACCTGGAAGCGGTCCACCAAATGGGACCAGAATCAGTGGACAGCTTCTGGGAGGGTGGGGGTGGAGCCTGTGATGGCATCCAATACAATTGTGTGGATAGTCCACATGGCGATTGTGACCACCAGAGCACGGAGGGAGGGTGAGAGAGGTGAGACCATAGATAAAGCAAACATATCCCAAGATAAACTGAAGGGATGTGTTTGAACCTGGACAAGCAGACGTTGAACTTCGCGCCATATCACTTTAGAGGTAAGGAACTTCTCCAGGCGGTGGAACAGCGTCCCATACTGGCCACACACGACGCAGGATGAGTGTAAAGTGTTAAAGCGCTCAGCCATATGGTAACCCGCCTCAGGCAGCGCCACACATGTGAACGGATTTGAGGCTGCAACAGAGGGTGGTGTGCGAATTTCCAAATAATCTTCTGAGTCTCAATGGAGTAAGGGATGTCCATCATGTCCAGGTAGTCCACCCTGGATAGGACATGGGGTCATGTGGGGATCACGCCATCTTGGATGGGTAGCCCCTGTATCTCTTGTGTGAACTGAGGAGAGGGGCGGCCTCTCTGGGCTGTGTGTCCGCTAATATGAATTCTCCACTCAGCGCTCCACATGGAGAGGAGGATTCGTTTGTAGTGGGTTTTAGTCCCGTGAGGACCTGTGGCCGATGTGTGTGAAGCCAGGTATTTCATCAAGGAGTGAGGGTTCGATGGATTGTTAAGGCCCAAGGCGCGGGAGAAGTTGGAGTGGGCCTCGCGGGACCAGTGTTGGGAGGGGAGCGTAGGGGCAGTGATGGCTGCAATCCAGGTGCCCAGGATCTTGGCAGCATGGGCTTTAAGGTTGAGCAGGCCCATGCCACCATGACGACGAGGGCCAAACATGACCTCAAGCCACACTGGTGGTTGGCGGCCTGACCTTAGCCACCCTTGTAAAAGGGCATACATAGATTTGAAAAAACCCGGGGAGAAGGAAATTGTGTGGGCTCCAAAATAAAACTTTGGAGAGGAGCATAGAAGTGGCTAAAACAACCTTGCCAGTAAGGGAAGTAGGGTAGGCTCTGAGGGAGGCGATGAGCTTCGTCACATTGTCTAGAATATGACTTTCCATTACTGCTGAGGCATACCCGCCTGCCTCCACCCACACGCTCAGATGGCGGACTGGCCCTATGGTAGGGCGTGGCACAAAGGGGAGCACCAGTGGGGTGGTGTGGGGTGATCAGGGAAGGCGAGCACTTGTGTGAGCAGATGGGCCGGGCTGGGCACTGGTCGCAGGGGCCTAGCAGGCCTGTTACCAACCAAGGAGGATGAACTCGGTTTTGGAAGCGTTCAGTGCAGCATTACTTACCCAGGAATACTCCTGGATGAGAGCTTCAAGCGTGCGTGAATCTTGATTATTAGACACCCTGACCACACAATCATCTGCAAACGCCATCATCTTGACAGGGGCTTGGCCTGGTACATGGACCCCAGTGAGTTGGGCATTCACGTTTTGAAGTAGTGGGTCAAGGCTGAAGTTGTATAAGAATGGGCTAAGGGGGTCCCCTTGGCGTAGGCCCCTTTGAGGGCGGATTACTTCTGTTAGGAAGCCAGGGCCACGCACTGCCATTGTTGCAGATTCTGTAAGCAGCATTGCCCAGTTGATGAAGCGAGGGGGCAAGCGGAATTGGTGGAGGCAGGCCCTGAGGTATTCCCGGTTTACTCTATCATAGGCCTTCTGTTGGTCCAAGAATACAAGTGCCCCAGAGGTCGTGGACTGGCATGAATTAGCCACAGAGTGCACGTTGTCCCAAATCGACCTTCTGGGGATGAAACTGAATTGTTCTGGGGAGATGGTGGCAGATGCTACAATCCCTAAATGGTTAGCCATGATTTTAGTTAAGGTTTTTGTATCCGTGTTAGTTAAAGAAATGGGGCGCCAGTTGGCTAGGTCTAGTTTATCTCCTTTCTTGAAGAGTGTGATGGTGAAGGCCTCTTGTCCTCCTGGTAGGAGGCGGTTTCCAGAAGGCTAAGGTTAAGTGAGGCAAGCAGCAGTGGGGATAGATATTTGAAGTACTTCTTATAAAACTCATTTGGAATGCCATCAGGGCCTGGGCATCTCTGATTTGGTGCACCATGGATGGCGGACCAGAGTTCATTTGGAGTAATCAAATTCATTAATTCTGGACATCAGGAAATGGTGCGGATGTGAGTGCTATCAAAAAATTTCGCCATTTTGGCCAGCTGAATTGGATCAGATCAGTACAACTCGGAGTAATACTTTGTATTTTGATCGCCACTTCAGCCAGCGTATCCATGAAAGAGTCATCCAATCTCCGCACTTGTGTGCAGGCCACGCTCTGGCGCAATGTAAAGAATTTTTCAAAAAATATGCGGTGCATGTGCCGCCCTCTGTAATGTGTTTGGACATGTACTGAACACAAACCTGATGTTTGTGTTGCCTTTCAAGCGCATTGAGGTGGGCAGCTGCTTCTGCCTACTTCCAGCCCCAAGCAGGGCTGTAGCCTGTGGCTAGGATATTGGACTCCAGGTGTGCCAACTCTGCCAGAGCTCGAGATGATGGCTGATGTAGCTTGTGAGTGTCAGGAGGAGAGGTGGTGAGCATGGCGGATGGTATCCTCTTTGAAGGCTGACCATGTGGAAATTGGGTCCGCGCAAAATGGTGTAATAAACTCTTTTGCCAAAGTCACTGATTCCACCCAAGTGGAAAATACTGCCGACGCAATTTTAGGTGGGCAGAGTTTGCACCAATGCGGAGCTCTAGCCACTGTGACAGGTAAGTGGTAGGTTATTGAGACCAGCCGGTGGTCAGAGAAATCAATTTTTGATGTGTGGAAGTGGGAAAAATGAGATTGAAACTTTGCCGGCATGAGGATAAGGTTGATGCGGGTCATGGACCTTAATTGGCCATTGTGGACATGGGGGCGCGTCATGTTCTTAAGCAGCGGAGCTTTCCACGGCAGCACGTCTAATAACCCAAGGGTGGCCTTTAGAACGCGAAATTCTATGTGACTCTGAGGGGCGTGGGATGAGGAAGGCCAACGGTCTGTGGGTGTGTTTAGCCAACAGTTCATGTTACCAACTATGAAAGGTCATGGGGTAGCAGAAGGGATTTGACCTATGAGAAAAATTCCTAACGCTCTTGTGCACAGGTCGGGGCATAAATGTTGATGATAGTGTGCACCACGTCAGCCCACAAAAATGTATCAATGAGGACACGGCCATTGAGGAAGGATTCAGATGATAAAAATTTAAAAAATTGTTTCTCTGAACTAGCACCCCACAGTGCTCTGACCAAAAGGATAGGGATGGGAGGAGCATGATTTTTCCAAGCATCCTTGGACCTCACAGACAGTGGGACTCCTGGATGGCCAGGATATCCATGGGTAAATTGTGTTGTAAAAAACTCAGTTTCCTAGCCTGGGATGGCGAGGCCTTGAGTCCAGCGATATTCAACATCCCTAAAGTGAAGGCTTCCCTCATCACACCTTAGGTGCGAGGGGTGGGCACCCAGGCCCACCAGCCTCCTCTGTATCCCCACAGGCCTTCACAGCGGCGTGGGTGTTTGCAGCAACGCTATCAGTAGTTTTGTAAATTTTAGCAGACAGGTTCGCGTTGGCTTTTGCCTTTGCTTTTTGTTTCCCCGTTGTTGACCAAATTTTTTGTGGTGCAGATGAGTTCAGTGCACCAACGTTTGGGTCAAAATTTTTTTTTCAGTTAGGTTGGAGACCAAGTTAGTTTCAATCGGGGCTTGATTGCAAAGGTCCGGTGAGAATGAGTAACCCATTGGATCCTCAGATTGGGTGGCCCAATTGGCTTGGGCCTCCCAATCTGATTGGTTGAGGGATTCCCAAGTTGCTTCCACCGCGAATGTTTCAATGTCCTCCTGACATTGGGAGTGTGGGATAGTGGAGACGACTTTGGCTGCTTCATTGGCCGCGGCCCTGCAGGCCTGTTTGGCCTTTTTTGCTCTTGAGGGGATACAGGCTTTACTAGTAGGTAGCAGCCTTGTGCTCCCCACGGGAAAGCCTCTTTGGTATTGGTGGTTGGTTCATAGTGAGCCTCCCCGCTGGCCATGGCCAACTGAGGGGTGCTTTTGGAATGTGATGCCCTCCTTGGTGGGGCATGTGTGTGCCTTATGGCTGAACGCATCACAGTGTGTGCAGATGGGGGGGTGGTGCGCTGTCTACAGTTACCCAAAAAGGGTGGGTGGTATGCCCTTCATACTGATATAAGTGGAGTGTGGGATCTGGGTTAGGTCCTTTGCAATCTCCTCAATTGGAGTCAGAACTGCAATGGCTTTGCAATTACACAGGTGTGGCATCAGCGTAAAGCATTGCATCTCAAAGGATTGTATTTCGCCATATATGGTGAGACCTTCTTTCAGGTGCTGCTCCAGAATGGCACGCTTGACTGTAGTGGGCAAAAAGTCGAACATGAAGAATAGTTGGTTGGATTTTGTCCATCTGGTGTGCTTGGTTTTGACGACCCGTTGACCTTTGGGGAGGTCAATCACTATGCACACTGCAGCCACTTCATCTACTGCCTCCTTGGTTTAGAAACTGAGATTAAGCCAACCGCGTGACATGGAATGAGGTGCAATGTACACCGCAGTTGTGAAAAAAGTGTGCACATCCCCACAAAAGTTTTCCCACAGGGCTGTTTGTTGGATATCAGGAACACCTGGACTCCATATTCCACCGACGAGAGTGGTTGAGAGTGCAGCGTGTTGATGTACTGGTTACATCGCGCCTGCCAAGTGAGGATTTCTTTGGAAATAGTAATCGCCAGTTTTTTATTTTTGTTTAATCCACCAGTTTTTCCAGGGCGTTTTCGAATATTGGAGGTCGTGGGCCTACCACCTGTGCCTCTTACCTTACTTGCCCAACTGCTCCCTGACATGGGCGCAGACTAATCTCCTCTGTGAGATTATCAAACTAGATTCAGACTTAAAGTGAATAAGTTGCAAAAGTGATTGCAACTAGAGAGAAAAAGTTATCTATGTATCCCATATTCAACCAACTATAGCAGTTGCAAATGGGATACTTCCATGTAACAACAGTACTAAACTAAGGTATCCATGAAACCTGCAGGGTGCACCACCTTGGGGTTTTTGTTTTTACTATCATTTTCGTTTATTCCTCTGCACCTGGTTTTTGGCGGTGCAAATCCAGGTCTGCTACCCTTTACCGCAATCACCCTATTCTGTACTTGTTTGTTAATCTTACTCATCTCACCTGGTATTTGTAACAGACGGGTTTGTCCTGTTCATTACATTCTGACTCAGATTTGGATTTTCCAAAACTGAGTCAGATCACTTTAGCCATTTTTAGTTTTGGTCACTTCAGACATTGGGTTGTGCCTCGCCCAAGCTGTTAATTAGGCTTGTGCAAGCCTAATTGATAGATCAGGTGAGGGCCCCAAAGCGCTGCATTTATAAGGCGCACCCGCCCATTCCAAACCTCAATTTAAAAACCTTACCCTAGAATGTCCCTTTCTGGGGGGACATTGTTAGTTGCTCCCCAGTCAAGCTCTTGTCAGTGGGCCCCTTTTTATGATTCCTAAATAAGATAAAGGTTGTTTTGGGGTTTGCATACCTCGCATACCTGTGGTCATTTTGGGGTGCTCATTTACGAGGAGCTTTCATGTGGTTGGGTCGGAACAATCACAAAATTTAGTGTAACTAATAGTATGTGAAATGTTTGGTGCTTTTCAGTGCTCCAAACCTCTTTCCTGCTTTGGTTAGGCCACTTTGGTTGCTTGTCAGTGAACGAAAGGAACTTTATATTTAGGCAGCTGGAACTGGGGTTTTTTAGTTCATTACATAATTCCTAACTCAAATGCTTTGCACGCTGCCAGTCCCCAGTTTAGCTGACCTCAGTGGTCACCTGGTCCCAGTTGTCAAGTAACCAGCACTGGTGAGAGCGGTGACTGATGGTCAACCCTTGATTTGAAGTGACCATCAGTTAATTTTCCCATTGGGGCCTCCCACCCACCAGAAATCTGGCAGCATTGAGGGAACTTGTCCCAGCAGGGCTCCATCACCCCTTGGATGGTCCGCCTAGAAAGGGGTCAGACATCCAGCCACGCTGGACCACATGCTCCTCTCACGTTTTCCTTGGCAAAAGTGCCTTCCCAGTTGGGATGGGAAGACCATCACCAACAGGGGCCTGGGAGGGGGCGCAACACAGCCATGTGCTGGGTGTGCCTCCTTGGGCCAGGTGGGTTGATTATAGCAGCCCAGTGGTGATTTGATCCTGCCATCTATGTTTGTTCAAGGGGCTCAGAGTTTATCCAGGCTAATTTTCCCAGGGCTCAAGGTAAATCGCCCCAGGAAGCCCTCATTTTGGCAGCCTTCTGCTGAGGGGCCCTGTCAAATTCTGGTGGTTGACTCAAAAATAAACCTTTGACAACCATCATATTGGGCCAATTATACTTTCAGCGCTTGAGCTAACGCCTATTGCAATCATACAATTTGGGCCAATTATCTCAACAACAATTCAATTGAGTATTTATCAGGTGCTTGGCCCAAATATGCTCACATAAAATGGCCAAATTTTGATGCATCAAATCTCAGCAATTGGTCCCAATTATCAAAACACAATAAATTTAATTGTATACAAAATAATTCAGGGATGACCCGAAGTTAATGTCTGAAAATCCTGTGGACTTCAAACAAACAAAAAACGTAATAATTTCCTGCCTGAGGGCTAAATTTTATGTTGATCTGCATAATCAGCATGATAGCACTTGCGTGGACCTCCAGAAAGGGGTTACCTAATGCTATCAAGGAAGAGGCCTGCTGACATCCTGATTAGGGATGCATCATTTACTTCAATTGAGGCCAAAAACTCACAGAATGTGTGTTTTGTCAGCAGTATGACAAAACTGAAATCCAGAAGATCTTAGGACAATTTTGCATTCTTTTATCGCAATTTTTGTACCTGAAATTCTCCATTTTCTGAGATTATTTTGCTACCAATGAACCTAAGAAAAGGTTTCAGCCATAGGCTGAACTGAGTGGCAAAATAACTGGTGAAATTTTGTGCTGGAATATGGCCAGGAGATGCCCTGGAGGTATAAATACTGGCGCCTGGTCTAATTACCATTATCTAATAAATAGCTTCTAATAAAAGTTATTTTATTTTATCCTTTTCCTGGTTTTTTATCCTGAATCCTAACCTTGGAGAAATATTGACAAACTGGAAGGACCAAATACCCAGTTTATATAAAATCCTGCCTCAGAAGAAGTTCCTGATTATGAAGGAAAGATTATGCCTAAAATTTTCCAGAAAGATTGAGGCAAATTTAATAGGCCTAGTGAGTTAATAGATGGTCCAAATCCCATAAACTACAGGCACTATCAAGGATCAACCATCAGAACTTCAGCCCAAATAGACGTGCAGGATAACAATTTCCAAGCGAGCAATCCTTGGATTTTGACAACTGGTGCTCACTAAAAACCAGTTACATTCTCTAAAATGGATTTTCATGCGCAATTCCTGGCAGAATCATCCAGATGAGAAAGTGACAACATGATGGAAGCTTGTGACAAGGAAATCTCAGATTATTTTAATACCAGCCACCACAGCTCTGAAGCGGGTACTTCCTACTCCCTGGATCTTATCACAGTGGGGGAGCTCATGCAGATGCAACCAGCACGATTGATCTTACAACTGCAAGCGTAAACGCTATGCTGAAAACCCTATATCAGGGTTCTAGGATTAGTACTTCACAAATTGATCCCTTCTCCAGCCTGCTCTACTATCTTAAGGATAAGGCACTCAAGATGGAGATATATATGAAGTACCGTGATGCTACCATGGCATCTCTTGCCAAACGTCTCATAGATAGTCAAGTAACCAATGAATTCCTGGTTAACTTTTTCAACCCTCAATTAAGCATACCCAGCGAATAATTTCTAGACAAAATCTGGAAATCATGGAAATCTACTGTGTGCAAGGGGAGGAACATTCTTCTAAAATTCCCTAGTGACAAGCTAAATTCCAGTTTTGCTGAAATCCAAAAGGCAATTGTTGATAATATGGGACTTGCCAATGAAGCCCATGGGAGAGATTAAACACCCTCAAGGAGCTTCTGAATGAAGGAGTCCCAAAATAGCTGCAGAAGTTCTGGCCCACCATGAGTTATCACAAGAATGGGTACAAACTATGAATAACCGCTGTCAAAAAGTGAAAAGCCATTCAGATTACCTATTATCTCAATCAGAATGACAAACCATACATGCCACTTCAGGCCAAAGAAATCACCTGGAGTTAAATGTAAAAGTTGATGAATTTGAAGAGTACGTTCAGGCTGAGCTGGAAACTATCAACAAAAACTTCGAGGACCTTGCAGCAAAGCCATCCGTCCCAAATAGGGATGAAGAAGATGCCCAGATCAAAGAGAAATTTTTAAAATTTGGACTGTGGTGTTGATATTGTAGGCCAGAAATACTGAAATTACTCAGGAAAATTGGGAACTCAGAATGCAGCTATCAACTGCAAATTCCTGAGGAGACAGTATGGACAAAGATACAAAAGCTTAACAACCAAGCAAGCTTTATTCAAAAATGAGTACGACAACCTTAACAAGAATTTGAATCCCTCAAACAGCAAGGCTGCAAATGCTCACTCAACTTTGACAAAAAAGAAATAGTAAAAAGCTCCTCTTATCTGGTTAAAAACAACCTGGGAAAGTAACTGAGAATCGAATTCAGGCGTCAGAATCCAGTAGTTCGGAGCAATATTATGAAATCAAATCATTGGAAGTCGACACCAATGTGGAAAAGGATATTTTGAACATTTATTCTATGCCTAGAGTCCTAGAATCAATCCTGACTCCAGATACTTCCAAACGGGAAAGAGGGCCAATTATGGGCAATGATACGCCAAGACGCTCAAGAAGAAGTACAACCCCTATTCCTGAAATAGGGCGAGATGACTCCAAACCACTGAACTTACCAAAGTTTAATAAGGATGGAAACGTTCACTCCTTCCTCAAATTATTTAGAAAGCAATGAGAGGAGCATAAGACCATACAAAAGGATCAGCACTAATTAACTCACTTGATGCCCATAGCTGTGACCTCATATTATGCCCTATTTGGGCGATGATTGCTCCTACATGGATGCCAAAATTCCAATAACAAAACAGTTTGGAGGGCCTGAGAAACTAGAAACCCAAAAAAGAGAGATTCTTGATATCAAATACAAACAGAATGAGACTATTAAGAACTTTGTGGATAGATTCTTCCATGAGGCACAAGTTCTGCGTGGGTGCAATGCAATAGATAAGTTTGACGCCAAGATTGCAATGGAGCACGCAATTATGCCCTTCCATGAACTGCACAATGTTATGCTGCCTGCCTTCAATGGAAGCTTGGAAATCCAAGAGCTTACCAACTACTTGAGAAGCTGTTCTTGCAATTTCAATACCCCTAATTGGGCCAAGGATCAGCAAAAATCTCAATTTTTGGGCCCAAAAAGCAACATAATGTCCAACCAGGGGAAAAATTCCCAAAATACGAACCAAATATTTGAGCAAAAACAGCAACCAGGGCCAAATAAATGCCACATTTGCGGTCAACAAGGGCATTTTGCTAGAAAATGCTTCAGATGGTCCAACAAAAAGCATGGGGTCAACTTTGCTTTAGAAATTAACTGTGACAATGAGACGGGAAAAGAGCAAATGGAGTAGAGGTGGAATGCTCTAACTCCACCGATTTTCAAACTGTTCCACCTTACTCTGGTGAGCTCTTTAGGGCCAAAGATGTTGCTAAAGATAACCTCCACCATATCGTGGATAATGATGTCATGATGGTCACTACCCAAGCCACAGCAAAAGCAACTAAACCCTTAAAAATAACCAAGGAAGCCCAAACTGAAGTATCAAAACCCTAAGCAAAGCAGATTATTGACCAGGGTTTAGACCTCCAACCCAGATGTTTGACCGACCTACTAAACTTAACAACGTTTAAGTAGCCATTCCCATGAAGAACTTAGCAAATAACTTCCCAGATATTTGCTCAAGCCTGAAATCGCACCTGAAATTTGCAGAAATCACAGCATTCACACTATAAATACCTCCAAAAACTACTCTGAATGTACTTATGTAGACATAGCAGTAAACAAGGTGCAAGTTCGGGACATTGTTTATAGTGTGTCCTATCAATATAGTCAGTACAAATTTGTTAAGAACTGAAAATTGTGCCCGATGTTGCCCACTGTCAGGAGTATGGAACCACTGGAGCACATACAACCAAATTTCTGGGCGCCTACAGTACCCTACCACTCCGATTTTTATTTATTGTAGTAACAGCACCTGTCATAGTGTTGACAAATACAAACTATGATATCCTTATTGAGAATAATTTCCTAAGAAGATATGGAGTTGTTACCAATTATAAGGACGATACTCTCACCAAACTGGGCCAGGCTATTCCTTTTTACTACAACCATGATAAGGCAGTTGAAAAAAGAAACCCAGACTATTCATAAATCTGGCCTACAAAGATGGAGTCGTCCTGATTGAGTATTCCAAAGCTCAATAAAAGATAAAACCACTTCACACTCAGATTGATGAGTCAAATGGCATTCCACTTCGATCAAATCAGACCATCACTATACCATCCAGAGAACAAGTAATCATCCTTACGGGACTAACAATTTATATCCTGGAAGGCCTTTACGGTGAAATATCAACAATGTTCTAAACTTGATTTGAACCAAACATTGCCCCTGGTATTATCATTCTGGGCTACGGAGAGATATATATCTTATGTGCAAACCTGCAAAACCAGCCCATTTCCATTAGGCGACATCAAAAAATCGCTTTTCTGCATCTGTTCCCTACCACGGAAATTCACTCATTCCATGAGTTTGGAACTTTTGTTGAATTAGGGCTCCCTGATAAGGACCAACTTATCATAAATAATGTCATCCCTATGGCAGATTTAAGAAACCTGACCAACTACAAGAAAGGCCAAGCTCAGGAGTTAATCTCTAAATATCAAGAAATATCCGCACAAGATGATTTTGACTTGGGTTGTACTAATGGTGTCACCCACAAAATTGATACTTGAGATCATAAATTTATTTGATTACGCCCAATTAGATGCTCAAAATCATCAGAAGAAGCAGTATCTAAGGAGATTAAAGAACTCCTCGATTGTGGCATGCTAATCCCTTCAAAAAGTTTATGGGCAGCACAAATTTTAATAGTGAAAAAGAAGGATGGAAGCAACTGAGTAGTCATTGACTATCAGAAGTTAAATAACATCATAAAAAAGGACTCATACCCACTGCCACGAATTGATGACACCTTGAATAAGCTAGGGGGTGCGAAGTTCTTCTTGGCAATGGATCTTATCAGCAGATATTGGCAAATAGATCCTACCAAAGAGGATCACGAGAAATGTGCAATCATAACCCAAGAGAGCCTATTCCAGCTGACAAGAATGTCTCAAGGGCTCTGCAACGCCCCAGCCACATTCCAACGGGCAATGGACACAATCCTGGGAGATTTAAAATTGTCATGTGTACTAGTGTACTTTGACAATATCAACGTCTTCAGCCGCACTTTTGACGACCACTTGGAACACTTAGAGGAGGTTTTCAAAAGGCTAGCTGCTGCAAACTTAAAAATCAAGACCAGAAAATTTCAGTTTTTCAAAGACCAACTAGAATACCTTGGATTTGTGATTGATAAAGTGGGTCTTCAGCCCCAACCCTCTAAATTGGATGTCATTTCCAAAATGAAACAGCCCAAATACAAGTGTGATATTCAAGTATTCCTAGGCATGATCAGGTACTATTGCTGATTTATTGCTGACTTCGCGCAACTTAGAGAGCTGCTTTTCTATATTCTTAAAGATAAGGTCCCATTTGACTGGACTCCAGCTTGCTAGGATGCATTTGACCAACTTCAATCAGCCCTATTAAGTGCGCCTGTTCTTCAATATCTGGACTTTGATCGCGAATTTATTGTCCAAACTGATGCATCCTGAACAGCAGTGGGGGCCGTGTTATCCCAAGTTGGAGAAGATAATGAAGAACATCCAGTTGCCTTTGCTAGTCAGACCCTAAACATTTACTAAAGGAACTACACGGTGATGCATTGAGAATTCTTAGCTATTGTATATGCTTGCAAGAAAAACTTGGTCTACCTTCATGGTATTCATTTTTAAAGTTGTTACCAATCATGCTTCCCTAAGATGGTTAAATAACTTAAGAGAACCTGAGGGCCGATTAGCCCATTGGGCATTAAAGCTTCAAGCCTATGACTACACCATCGAGCATTGGGCAGGCGCAAAACACCAAAACGCTGACTGTCTATCCCAACTACCCACCATTGTAACACTTAGTCAGGCCGCCAATAAGTTGTTTATGAAAATATCACTGGAGAGTATCAGGATGAGCCCAAATCTGTCCAAAAAATACTATTGGAAGTATGTAAAAATACAACCATCGAAAATGGGATACTTTACAAGATTGTCGAGGGCAAAAAGTTTATTTTCCCAAGACCATCAGCCCAAACAGACCTAATAATGGCAGCACATAGGCCATAGGGCATGGTGGATTCAATAAGACAAAAGAGCATATGAAGCAATTCTACTACTGGGAGTCAATGAATTTTGACATACAAGGAAATGCTAGAATGCTGTGCAGAGTGCTAAGGCGAAAAACCATTCCAAAAAAGCACATCTTACCATATTGTTCAGCCCAACTCTGCCTTGCACACTGTATCTATCAACGTTGTTGGACCACCTCCAAAAAGCAATATGAATTTGAATTTATTGCGAGGAAGGCCGACCATGGGACGGACACTTCTGAATTACCCAAAAGAAACAAAACTTAGTAACAGGGAAGGCACCCCAGAGAAGCAATGCTATCTCTTGTTGCCAGCGGGAACGCCACTTATGGGGAGGGGAGGGAACGTGTAAAGGGGCCATAACCACATTTGAACACGTGTGGAGGAAAGGGTCCGATTTGAAGAACCAAACTGGGAATCAGGAGAAGACCAGCTGATGGCAACGCGGTGGGAGGTACCCAAACATCTACACCTGGAAGTGGTCCATCAAATGAGACTGGAATCTATGGACAGCTTCTGGGAGGGTGGGGGTGGAGCCTGCAATGGCATCCAAGACAATCGTGTGGATAGTCCACATGGCGATTGAAACCACCAGAGCATGGAGGGAGGGTAGAAGGGAGGAAGCAATTGATAAAGCAAACATATCTCTTGACAGACTGAAGGGATGTGTTTGATCCTTGCCAAGCAGGCGTTAAACTTTGCGCCATATCACTCTAGAGGTAGGACACTTCTCCATGCGGTGGAACAGCGTTCCATACTGGCCACACACGACGCAGGATGAGTGTAAAGTGTTAGAGCGCTCAGCCATATGGTACACCCGCCTCAGGCAGCGCCACACATGTGAACGGATTTGAGGCTGTAAAAGAGGGTGGGTGTGCGTATTTCCAAATAATCTGAGTTTCAATGGAATAAGGGATGTCCATCATGTCCAGGTAGTCCACCCTGGATAGGACATGGGGTCGTGTGGGGATCACGCCATCTTGGATGGGTAGCCCCTGTACCTCTTGTGTGAAATGAGGAGAGGGGCGGCCTCTCTGGGCTGTGTGTCCGCTAATGCGAATTCTCCACTCAGTGCTCCGCATGGAGAGGAGGATTCGTTTGTAGTGGGTTTTAGTCCCGTGAGGACCTGTGGCCGAGGGGTGTGAAGCCAGGTATTTCATCAGGGAGTGAGGGTTCGATGGATTGTTAAGGCCCATGGCGTGGGAGAAGTTGGAGTGGGCCTCGCGGGACCAGTGTTGGGAGGGGAGCGTAGGGGCGGTGATGGCTGCAATCCAGGTGCCCAGGACCTTGGCAGCATGGGCTTTGAAGTCAAGCAGGCCCATGCCACCATGATGATGAGGGCCAAACATGACCTCTAGCCTTACAGGTGGTGGGCGGCCTGACCAAAGCCATCCTTGCAGAAGGGCATACAAGAATTTGAAAAAACCTGGGGAGAAGGAAATGGTGTGAGCTCCAAACTAAACTTTGGAGAGGAGCATAGAGTTGGCTAAAACAGTTCTGCCAGTAAGGGAGGTAGGGTGGGCTCTGAGGGAGGCGATGCGCTTCGTCACGTTGTCTAGAATATGACTTTCCATTACTGCTGATGCATACCAGCCTGCCTCCACCCACACGCCCAGATGGCGGACCAGCCCTATGGTAGGGCGTGGCATGAAGGGGAGCACTAGTGGGGCGGTGTGTGGTGAGCTGGGAGGGCGAGCATGTGTGCGAGCAGATGGGCCAGGCTGAGCACTGGTCGCAGGGGCCCAGCAGGTTTGATACCAACCAAGGAGGATGATTTCAGTTTTGGAAGCGTTCAGTGCAGCATTACTTACCCGGAAATACTCTTGGATGAGAGCTTCAAGTGCACGTGCATCTTTGTTATTAGACACCTAAATCACACAGTCATCTGCAAACGCCATCATCTTGACAGGGGCTTGGCCTGGTACATGGACCCCAGTGAGTTGGGCATTCACGTTTTGAAGTAGTGGGTCAAGGCTGAAGTTGTATAAGAGTGGGATAAGGGGGTCCCCTTGTCATAAGCCCCTTTGAGGGCGGACTACTTCCTTTAGGAAGCCAGGGCCACGCACTGCCATTGTTGCAGAGTTCTGTAAGCAACATTGCCCAGTTGATGAAGCGAGGGGGCAAGCGGAATTGGTGGAGGCAAGCCCAGAGGTATTCCCAGTTTAATCTATCATAGGCCTTCTGTTGGTCCAAGAATACAAGTGCCCCAGAGGCTGTGGACTGGCATGCATTAGCCACAGAGTGCACGTTGTCCCAAATCAACCTTCTGGTTATGAAACCAAATTGTTCTGGGGAGATGGTAGCAGATGCTACTATCTCTAAATGGTTAGCCATGATTTTAGTTAAAATTTTTGTATCCGTGTTAGTTAAAGAAATGGGGTGCCAGTTGGCTAGGTCTAGCTCGTCCCCTTTCTTGAAGAGTGTGATGGTGAAGGCCTCTTGTCCTCCTGGTAGGAGGCGGTTTCCAGAAGGCTAAGGTTAAGTGAAGCAAGCAGCAGTGGGGATATATATTTGAAGTACTTCTTATAGAACTCATATGGAATGCCATCAGGGCCTGGGCATTTCCGATTTGGTGCACCACGGATGGCTGTCCATAGTTCATTTGGAGTAATCAAACTCATTATCTCCGGTTATCAGGAAATGGTGCAGATGTGGGTTTGGTCAAAGAATTCCGCCAATTCAGCCGGCTGAATTGGATCAGATAGTATAACTATGAGTAGTACTTTTGTATTTTGATAGCCACTTTGGCTGGAGTATCCGCAACAGAATCATCTGATCTTCGCACCTGTGTGCAGGCCATGCTCTGGCATGGTGAAATTTTTTTTAAAAATTATGCGGTGCACTTGTCGCCCTCTGTAATGTGTTTGGCCCTGTACTGAACACAAACCCAATGTTTGTGTTGCCTTTTGAGCGCGTTGAGGTGGGCGGCTGCTTCCGCCCACTTCCAGCCCCATGCAGGGCTGTAGCCTGTAGCTGGGATGTTGGACTCCAGATGTGCCAACTCTGCCAGAGCGCGCAAAATGATGGCCGATGTGGCTCATGAGCATCAGGAGGAGAGGTGGTGAGAGTGGCGGATGGTATCATCTTTGAAGGCTGACCATGTGGAGATGGGGTCCGCGCAAAACGGTGTAACAAACTCTTGTGCCAAAGTTGCTGATTCCACCCAAGTGGAAAATCCTGGCGATACAAGCTTGGGGGGCAGAGTTTGCATCAATGTGGGGCCTTAGCCACTGTGACAGGTAGGTGGTAGGTTATTGAAATCAGCTAGTGGTCAGAGAATTCAATTTTTGTTGTATGGAAGTGGGAAATGTGAGGTTGGAATTTCGCCGGTGTAAGGATAAGGTTGATGCGGCTCATGGACCTTAATTGGCCGTTCTGGACGTGGGGGCGCGTCATGTTTTCGAGCAGTGGGGCTTGCCGCAGCAGTGCATCCATTAACCCAAGGGTGGCCTTTAGAACGTAAAGTTCTATGTGACCCTGGGGGGCGTGGGATGAGGAAGGCCAACAGTCCGTGGGTGTGTTTTGCCAACAGTTCATGTCACCAACTATGAAAGGGTCAGGGGGTAGCAGAAGGGATTTGACCAATGAGAATAATTCCTGACGCTCTTATGCATAGGTCAGGGCATAAATGTTGATGATAGTGTGCACCACGTCAGCCCACAAAAATGTAGCAATGAGGACACGGCCATTGAGGAAGGATTCAGATGATAAAAATTTAAAAAAATTGTTTTTGAACTAGCACCCCACAGTGCTCTGACCAAAAGGATAGGGATGGGAGGAGCATGGTTTTCTAAGCATCCTCGGACCTCACAGACAGTGGGACTCCTGGATGGCCAGTATATCCATGGGTAAATTTTTTTGTAAAAAATTCAGTTCCTAACCCGGGATGGCAAGGCCTTATTCTGGCGATATTCAACATCCCAAAAGTGAAGGCTTCCCTCATCACACCTTAGGTGCGAGGGGGTGGGCACCCGGGCCCACCAGCCTCCTCTAGATCACCGCAGGCCTTCACAGCAGCATGGGTGTTTGCAGCAACGCTATCAGTAGTTTTGTTAATTTTAGCAGACAGGTTCGCGTTGGCTTTTGCCTTTGCTTTTGTTTCCCCGTTGTTGACCAAATTTTATGTGGTGCAGATGAGTTCAGTGCACCAACGTTTGAGTCAAAAATTTTTTTCAGTTAGGTTGGAGACCAAGTCAGTTTCAATCGGGGCTTGGTTGCAAAGATTGGGTGAGATCAAGTCACCCATCAGATCCTCAAATTGGGTGGCTCAATAGCATGGGATTCCCAATCTGATTGGTTGAGGGATTTCTGAGTTGCTTCCGCTGCAAAGGTTTTGATGTCCTCCTGGCGTTGGGAGTGTGGGATAGCGGTGGTAACTTTGGCTGCTTCCTTGGCCGCGGCCCTGCAGGCCTGTTTGGCCTTTTTTCGCTCTTGGGGGAAATAGGTTTTACCAGTAGGTAGCAGCCTTGTGCTCCCCATGGGAAAGCCTCTTTGGTGCTTGCAGTTGATTTGTAGTGCGCCTCTCCGCTGGCCATGGCTGCCAAGGGGTGCTCTTGAAATGTGATGCCATCCTTGGTGGGGCATGCATGTGCCTTATGGCTGAACACGTCACAGTGGGTGCAGATGGGGGGCGCGCTGTCCACAGTTACCCAGAAAGGGTGGGTGGTATGCCCTTCAATATTGATATATGTGGAGTGCAGGATCTGGGTTAGGTCCTTTGCGATCTCCTCAGTTGGGGTCAGAACTGCGATGGCTTTGCTGGCGCACAGGTGTGGCATCAACATAAAGTGTTGCATCTCGAAAGATTGTATTTCGCTGTATACTGTGAGACCATCTTTCAGGTGCTGCTCCAAAATTGCACGTTTTACCGTAGTAGGCAAAAAGTTAAACGTGAGAAAATTTGGTTTGATTTTGTCCATCTGGTGCATTTGGTTTTAATGAACCGTTGCCCTTTGGGGAGGTCAATCACTACACGCACCACAGCAGCTTCATCTGCTGCCTCCTTGTTTTAGAAACTGAGATCCAGCCAACCGCGTGACATGGAATGAGGTGCAATGTACACCACAGTTGGGAAAAAAGTGTGCACATCCCCACAAAAATTTTCCCATAAAGCTGTTTGTTGGATGTCCAGAAAAACATGGACTCTATATTCCACTGACGAGAGTGGTTGGGAGTGCGGCGTGTTGATGTACAGGTTGCATTGCGCTTACCAAGTGAGGATTTCTGGGGAAATAGTGACCGACAGTTTTTAATTTTTTATTCCGCCAGTTTCTCCGGGGCATTTTCAAACGTTTGAGGCCGCGGGCCTACCACCTGCTCCTCTTACCTTACTTGCCCAACTGCTCCCTGACATGGGCGCAGACTAATCTCCTCTTTGAGATTATCAAACTAGAATCAGACTTGAATCGAATTAGTTGCAAAAGTGATTGCAACGTGAGAGAAAAGTTTTTTTTCCAACAAGCAATATGAAGGCCAAGTGCATAATCGTAGCCATCAACCACTTGACCAAATGGGTCAAGACCAAGGCCATTTAGGAAGCTGGAGCGGCAATCACCACCAAGTTTGTACTTGGAAACATCATCCACAAACATGGATGCCCTCAGGTTATTCTGACTGATAATGGAACCAACTTTACTGCCAATGTCCTTTCTAAGCTCAACCAACTAATGGGAGTACGTGGTGTGCTTTCTGCTCCCTATCACCCCAAAACTAATGGGACTGTTGAGCGTGCAGTTGGGACATTAGTGAACATTATCCGTAAATTAACCTTGGCTAAACCATCCAAATGGAGTATATATTTAAGTTTGGCAGTCTTCACCTACAATATCTCATACCATTCATCTACCAGGATGTCTCCATTTTAAGTATTATATGGTAGACACCTGGCCCTACCAACGCTGCTATATTTTGCCCTAGAGGATCCTGGAAAAAACACTTACCTTCAGTACATTGAGAAACTTGCGGATGCCTTAATCAAAATACAAGCTCAAGCCTTCAACAACAGTTTTGCTGAGAAAGAGGCCTGACATCAAAAAAGACTTAGAGAATTGCTATTCACTGGCCAAATTTGAAGTTAATGACGAAGTTCTATTTTGCAACACCCACAGATTGGGCCAAATGCAAAAGTTAGATCGCATCTGGGTCAAACCATTCAAAGTGATTGAGAAAACGTCTAAGTTCATATAAATCATCAAGAATATTAGGACAAGCTATATATTTAACTGGGTCCATGAAAAATGCCTAAGAAGGTTTAATAAGCTCGCTGATTAATAAAAAAGTTATAAAAATATAATGCATCAAGGTACAAAAACAAAGCTAAAAAACAAAAAGGCAAAAAATACTTATATAATGGTTTATTCTAATTAATATTTTAGTTCAACTTGAGGTTGGGAGAGAGGATCCAACTTCAGACTTGGCGAGCATTCCGGCCATCATTCTTCAGACTCATTGGATGGTCTGGCCAAAGTTATCAAATAGAAAAACCAACATTATTCTCGTCAGGCGTTTGGACCAATAAGAAAAGACCAACATAGGCTAATTGGGAATTTTAGGGCTTATGTTTGAGTCAAGATAGGGGAAATGTCAGATTCTGGTGGTTGCCTTAAGAGTAAACTTTTAACAACCATCAGATTGGGCCAATTATCCTTTCAACGTTTGAGCTATTGCCTATTGCAATCATACAATTTGGGCCAGTTATCTCAATGACAAATTAAGTTGAGTATTTTATCAGGTGCTTGGCCCAAATACTTTCACATAAGATGGCCAAATTTTGATGCATCAAATTTGGCAATTGGTCCCAATTATCAAAACACAATAAACAAAATTGTATACAAAATAAATAAGTGATTTGAAGTTAACGTCTGAAAATCCTGTGAACTTCAGATGAACAAAATACGTAATCAATTTCCCACCTGAGGGCGAAATTTGTATGTTGATCCGCATAATTGGCATGATAGCACTTGTGTGGACCGCCTGAAAGGGGTTACCTAGTGCTATCAAGGAAGAGGCCTGCCAACGTTATGATTAGGGATGCATCATTTGTTTCAATCGAGGCCAACATTTCACAGAAAGTGTGTTTCATCAGCAGTATGACAACTGAAATCCAGAATATCTTAGGAAAATTTTGCATGCTTTTATTACAACTTTTGTACCTGAGATCCTCCAAATTTTGAGAGTATTTTGCTACCAATGAACCTAAGAAAAGGTCTCAGTCATAGGCTGAACTGAGTGGCAAAATAACTGTTGAAATTTTGTGCTGGAATATGGCCAGGAGATGCCCTAGAGGTATAAATACTGGCGCCTGGCCTAATTAACATTATCTAATAATTAGCTTCTAATAAAAGTTATATTTATTTTATCCTTTTCCTGGGTTTTATCCCAAATCCTACCCTTGGAGAAGTGTTGACAAACTGGAAGGACCAAATCCCCAGTTTGTATTAAATCCTGCCTCAGAAGAAGTTCCCAATTATGAAGGAAAAATTACGCCCAAAATTGGCTGAAAGGGTCGAGGCAAATTTTATAGGCCTAATGAGTTAATAGATGGTCCAATACTGTAAACTACAGGCACTATCAAGGATCAACCATCAGAACTTCAGCCCAAATAGACGTGCAGGATAACAATTTCCAAGCGAGCAATCCTCAGATTTTGATAGGCCCCTCTTTGGGGAGGGGTTTTCCTTTAGTGGGGGGTGATGTAATGAATGGGTTTGTCCCATTTGTTACATTCTGAATCAGATTAAGATTTTCCAAAACTGAGTCAGATCGCTTTAAAACATTTTTAGGTTTGGTTTCTTCGGACATTGGGTTGTGCCTCACCCAAGTTGTAATCAGGCTTGTGCAATCCTAATTGATAGCGCAGGTGAGGGCCCCAAAGAGCTGCTTTTATAAGGCGCGCCCGCCCATTCCAAACCTCAGTTTGGAATTCTTACCCTAGCATGTCCCTTTCTGAGGAGCATTGTCAGTTGCTCCCCAGTCAAGCTCTGGTCGGCGGGCCCCTTTTTATGAAACCTGAATAAAAATAAGGGTTGTTTTGGGGTTTGCATACCTCGCATACCTGTGGTCTTTTTGAGGTGCTCATTTCCGAGGAGCTTTCATGTGGTTGGGTCAGACCAATCACGAGGTTGATCGTAACTAATAGTAGGTGAAATGTTTGGTGCTTGTCAGTGCTCCAAACCTCTTTACTGCTTTGGTTAGGCCGCTTTAGTTTCTTGTAAGTGCGCCAAAGGAACTTAATTATAGGCGACTGGAACTGGGGTTTTTCCAGTTTGATACAGTATTGATTATCAAATTTCTGCTTAAATTAAATTATTTACTAAAGTTGATAGTAGTTGGGAAGAAAAGCTACAGAATTAACTTGAAGCAAAAGTTACTTACTATGATAACGGGAATTCTGATTCAGCTGTGTACTATGTAAACTGGTGCTACCTCAAGGAACAACAGCTTACGACAACTGATGCTTTAATCTAGTTATTTCAAAGACCGTCTTGTAAAGTTTGATTGAATAACACCCAAAACTCTTGATTCATATGACCTTAATTGTGAAACACATCTATCTCTAAAGGCTGTTAATAAGGCCTTAATTAACGCCAAAGCTGATTATGAGATGAAGTTAGTTATCAGAATTATCAACAACGCTAAGATTGCAAGACTATTTAAAATTTTCAGAGCTGCGAGGATAGTTCTAAAGAGGAGAATTGAAACTGGTCAAACAATAGTACACGAATTCTGCCATTTTCAAATGTAACAAATGTCAGCAAGAAGGACAGTTATGGAGGTGTTGTCCTAATATAAAGGAAGATAAAAAGGAAGAATTTAAAGAGGAGGTCATGGATTTAATCAATTGAGTCACATAATATACTAATGGAAACCTTGAAAAAAGAACCTGGATTGCAAGTTGATTAAGGACATTATGTCATTAGAGCCCAAAAAATAATTGTGCCAATATATCTCAGATTCAAACAAGCAAATTTTATCTCAAAGAGCAGTATTACCTGGATCAAGCTTCCAATCCCATTAAGATCATTTTCAGTATTTTAAATGGTGAGATTATAGTAGAATCCACATTCAAGAAGATTGCAAATAAGGACTGTGATTCACTAAGAATTTAAAGGAGTCCTGCATTCCTGAAGAGTTAGAAGGATCAAATCAACTCTATACAATCCTTATTATGGGCATAACTACTAGTAAAAGTAGTAAAAAAGTGGAAGTCAATATACACAAAGTCAAATTGTTTGAGTACTGGATACTGGCGCTCTTGTCAAAATTAATTTCTCTGAACTAAAAATAGATCGAAACTTGCACTGGACATTGATTATCAAGCCAAGTCTAGAATTGCCAGGCATGAGTCAACCAAAGAATTTGGAGCTTATTATGCTGTCAGGAAGTTAATATGACTGGACGATATGCTAACCATACCAGCGGATCAGAGGGGGAATCAAGACAAATCTCAAGATTGATGAAAAGAGGTATACAAATAATAGTTGATTTAAATGTCAACCAATCATTGAGAAAAGGGGAATTACGCTAAAATTGGATATAAATGAGAGTTTCTAGTAAAAGGGAAAATGAATAGAAGGCTACCAAGCCAAGGATGCATCCAGCTTGGGGAATCAAGATATAAAGAGCCACATGGAGGATTGAGAGGAGGACTTCTTTTGGTAATTAGGTTGTTGCAGAGAGGTCTTCAAATTAGTAAGATAATAAAAGCCAAAATAAGGGGCGATAGCTACATATAAAGTTTATTAAGTTTTTATTAGAATCGGCGATCTTCATATCATTTGACTTGGTTGCTCAGTGGTTAATACCCTGTGCAAACCAACTCAGCAGAATCAAGATTCTACGCCAAGATCTAACAGTGGTGCTCACTACAGGGGGCCATTGGTCAACTGTAGTTCTTTGACGCTAAAATATAATGACAAGCCCTCATTATTTACATCTCCATTCTATTGGATTCCGCGCGCATTACACGGAAGAAGCACAGGAGGCACCTAATAATGAATCGATATTATTCACTGTGACTGAACTGGGTGATGAAGTTATGATCAATTTGCAACTAGAAAACTGCCCTGAGCTGATGGCCGACATACTAGGATGCTCCACAAATGTGACCCCTCAGCAGCTATGGAATATTATGGAGTGGCTGTTATGTGAATATCGATTATATGAAGATGAGGGGGAGTATGCCTTGAGTTTGTTTTATAACCAATAAGACCAAGAAAATTGCTACGCCATGTACATGTCCTATCTGGACACAACTACAATGGGGTTGTCTCACCGCCTTGGTACCCACGGAATTGAGGAGTATCTACTCACTTATGTGCGACCATCTATTCACCAGCTACTTCATGTGTTGGACCGCCACAATAAGAAATCTTGAGATGTGATGCAGTTTGATTAAGCACAGCAAAATGTTACTCACCTCCTGCTTGACTGCCTCAATCGCTCTTTTTTGGAGGTCAGGGGGCGCTTGGGCAAATGGAACATCATGTTGAGAACATCCACCATCGATTGGACATGTTGGTACCCCAGTTAAATCTTGAGTTATCTCAGGTAATTGACAAACTGTTAAATTGGCATGGCCTAACAATGGAATGGATTTGGGACATCATAACATTTGGAAACAATACCAAGCGCTTTATGATGGATTTATCCAAATGGGTGGAAGCATTTAAAGCGGTGATAGCTCAGCTTAAAGAAAAAATAACACTGATGGAACAGCAAGCGGCGGATCAAGTCAGTTTCATAACAGCTGAAGTAGACCAACTTTGTATTGAATGGAGTGGTCAGCAAATGACTGATAACGTGCTTATCCTTTGGTCAACGTCCCCCAAATATCTCCAGATAATCAATTGGGTTACATAATTGGAAGCCATTAGCTAGGCTGAGCGCTGTCAAGTTTTCCTTCTTCTGATCAATGAGACATGAGAATATGCTGACATGCAAGAATGACTTGATAACCTTTGATGGGCCAATAAGGAATTGGTATGGGAGCAAGCCGCCCTCCTTACTCAAAGAAATGACGATAGACAACAAGCGGATAACACTAGCTGGCAGCACGCCCACATTAAGAATACAATTGAAGATGTTCTCTCATGACTAAAAGCAGTGGAGCAGCATTTGCATGAGGAGTGGGAATATTTTATGGAATTGCAATATCAATATGCGACACTGCAATGAAAAATCCAGGTTGGATGGTGTAGATGCCATTTGGTTAAAGCGGAGCAGTTGATTAATGAGAATTTTGTGGAGTATGCCAGAGCTAGGGGGAATGGTGCAGTTAGTGGTGATTTTTGGAAAGAATTCTATGGATATACTAACGAATATCCCTCAGGCGCTGAAACATATTCCCTGCGCAACTCTACTTCCTTTAAGTTCATTTTGATGGATTTGAGCCCAACTGGCCAGCTGTATGAAAATTCTAAAATGGGTGATTCCCTAGGTCTCTCCAGAACCAATTTGCCTGATCTTTGTGGCAGGAGCCTGGAGCAAGGCAAAGCTGTGAAAATAAAAAAAATTACCTCCTTTTCGTCATGATGGTAATCTACACAGTTACTTCAAGCGATTCAAATTCGTCGTGGAAGGGGATTCTAATTGGTAAAAAGTGAAACTGTTACTGTCTGCTCTAAATGTGGAAAGCGCTGATAAAGTTAACTGCTACCTTCCAAACAGCTCAGCATCTTTTGAAGAAGTTAAAGTGATTGTTCTCCGGCTGTTCAGGGGTGCAACCAAGATGGCCAATGGAAAGCTGACTTCCTGACTATACAATTTCACTAAAATGAGACCCTGTTAGATTTCACTGAACGTTTCTTGGCGGAAGCACATGTACTACTTGGAGCTAACGTTTTATCTGCCGAGGATGTCAGTATAGTGATGACAGTGGCTGTCAAACCATATTGGGAACTATATAACGTTATGTCTCATGTTTTGGATGGAGATGCAGGACTTATTCAATTTGTGAATACCTTATGTCGACTCTCCGCCATGATCAGCGCCCCTAATGTAGACCAAAAACCCTCTTCTATCCCCGCACCAAACTCTTCAGAGTATGGGCTGCAGCGACCAAATTATCAACTGCTGGAACATATTTGTCCATCATACAGATCTGCGGATCCTTTTCAGCCTAGGTACAATCTGCCAGTTTGTTCACATACCTTGGAAACATACCTTTAATTTTCACACTGGTCTTTCCGCTGCAAGCTATATATGTGAACCTTTTATGAATACTTGCTTCCAGTGCAGATGAAGAGGGCATTATGCGACCAACTGCCCTAGCAAACCACAAGTGTATGAGATGCCAACCTAGGAAATTGAGAAGGGAAAAGATTGAGTAAATTAGAGACGGGATGCTTTACCTCCGCTATGTTCAATCCACTTGTTCCTAACGATTCCCAAGCATCTAACTGGGTAGGATTTGGAACTCAATCGGATGAATTTCTATACCAACAGCTTCTGTTGGGTACCCTTGCTTCCATTTCCAAAAGTAAAAATTCACCCCGCAAGCCTCTTGAGTTCCACCAGGACGTGCAGAAGCCATATGCATGGTAGATCTTGAAACAGACTGGCATAAGTAATACAGATCCCTTGATGACCACTGCCTTTTTAGTAGGGGTTAACATAGCCATTTTGGTGGAGAAAATCATCAATGAGTATCCTCAGGTTGACAAGGGCATTTTCTCTTTTTTAAGTAACATGTAACCTTTGGATGTATACATAATAAACACTGATTGTATCTCTTACTTGTAATAATTATTGTGACATTTTGTTTTAAACACAAAAATATGTGCTATCATAGACATGGGAGCCCCTGTGAACATAGTCTCTACCTGGTTGGTGGCTAAGTTTCTTTTTAAACTGGATGTGGATCATTGAGTAGTATATGGGACTGCAGGGAAACATAGCACTGTGTCTGAAGGAGCATATAGCACGTTGCCTTTACGATTTGGGTCAGTCCAGGCTTCTGCTCCAGTGGTGGTTTTGCCAAATAACAACTATGACATGTTATTAACATGGCATTTATGAGGAAATTTGATGTTGTGATAAACATGGCGGAGGAAACTCTTAATATTTTAGGACAACAGATTCCTGTTTATTTTACCTCTTGCGAAATTCCAATGGATCTGTTCTGCTCTAGTCAAATCAATCTATCATACAGCGATAGAGTAATTCCTGTTCATCATCAATGACTGAAGCAGCAGACCAGGGTCCTCCCAACCAGATTTATGAGAAAAAAGGGATTCCGCTTCAGACAGCAAGCAACTTGAGCTTACCATCTGGACATCAGTTCATAATAGAGACTGGGCTTGAAATCGATGTCCCTAAAGGGCTTTATGGAGAAATCATGGCTCCTCACCAGCACTCTCAGCTCAAACCACATGTGGCTCCAGGGCTACTGCTACCTGGGAATGGAGAAGTGAAAGTGCTGCTAGCGAATTTACAGAAGGAGACAATAAAGATCCAGCAGCACCAAGTGGTGGCTTACTTACACTTTGTTCCTATAAAGGAAGTTATCTGTATTCATAATTTCAGCTCCTTGGAGGATCTCGGACTACTGAAAAGCTCTCCATTCAGCATATTGACCGTGGTTCCATGGGAAGCGCTTACTGGATTATCAGCAGAACAGCAAGAACAGGCTATGGCATTATTTGAAAACTATGGAGATATTTTCACACATGACAATCATGATTTGGGGTGCGCTCAAGGGGTGGTACATCGGATAGATACAGGGGACCACCCTCCCATTTGATTGTGACCTATTAGATGTTCCAAAGCAGGAGAGAAGGTTATCTCCGATGAGGTGGATAAAATTATCATGCAGGGGATGCTAGAGCCATCAAAAAGTCCGTGGGCATCACCAGTGCTTATTGTAAAGAGAAAAGATGGCTTTAAATTAAGTGGTTATTGACTATCATAAACTCAATAATGTAACAAAGAAGGATTCTTACCCTCATCCACGGATTGATGATGCTTTGGACCAATTGGGAGGGGCATATTATTTCTCTGCCATGGATCAGACCTTGGGGTGCTGGCAGATCAAATTGTCATCAGCGGAATGGGAGAAATGTGTTATCATCACTTTGAGAGGATTATAGCAGCCAACTCACATGCGACAAGGGTTGTGCAACGCCCCAGCTACCTTACAGCGTGCCATGGATACAATTCTAGGGGATTTAAAGTTGTCCTGAATATTAGTTTACCTCAATGATATCAATGTGTTCTCATGGACATTTACTGGGCACCATGTTCATTTGAAACAAGTGTTTTGGCGCCTTACAGCTGCTATTATCAAAATTAAGCTTTGGAAGTGCCATTTCTTTAAAGAACAATTGGAATACCTTGGGTTCGTCATGAATTCAAATGGGCTTAAACTGCAGCCAGCTAAGGTGGAAGCAATAAGCAAGATGACTCGCCCAGATAGTAAGTGGGACATACAAGTGTTTATGGGGATGGTCAGGTACTACCAACAGTTCATTCCCAATTTCAGTTGTATTGGGGACCCGCTTTTTGAGTTGTTAAAGAAGAACGCTTCTTTTGTTTGGATGGAACAATGCCAGAACGCTTTCAATGTATTGCGCACCACATTAGCAAGCGCACCCATTTTGCAATATCCCAACATTGACAAACAGTTCATAGTGCAAATGGATGCTTCCTTCTCCACTATAGGGGCAGTATTATCTCAGAAGGATGACAATGAAATAGCATCCTGTCACATTTTGTATTCATAGCTTGAACTGTCACGAATGGAACTACACTGTTACTGAGTGGGAGTGTTTACCGGTGATCAACGCTTACAAACAGTTTTGGGTATATCTACATGGGGTAAGATTTCAGGTAGTGATAGACCACGCTTCCTTGCATTGGCTGCAGAATCTGCATGAACCAGAAAGGGTGGCTCGCACGTTGGGCACTGAAGCTCCAGGTGTACAATTTAAAGATTATGTACCATTCAGGAGCCAAACATCAAAATGTGGATTATTTCTCAGCTGCCAACAGTCGCTATCACAGCGGATTTAGCTGACAAAATGTATGAAAAGATGACGGTGAACAAATACTAGGATGAGCTGCCGCAGGTGATCAAGGTACTAGATGAACTCTTGGTGGATGCTTTCCTATGTGGGGGAGAACTATATAAGCAGATTGGAGACTCGACGTTGAGTTTCCCTAAACCTTTGGCCAGATATGCAATTATTATGGATGCTTATCGGGCTGTAGATCATGGAGGATTGCAGAAAACGCTGAAGTTTTTGCAAATCCCAATACTACTGGGAGAGCATGCATTATGACGTATTGGAAACAGTTGATTGTTACCATCAGTATCAAGTGGAAAACCAATCTCACAAGAAGATCACATACCAGCTGGTTAAACCCAAGTTTGCCTGGCACACCGTTTCCATTGATGTAGTGGGACCTTTGCCCACTAGCGCCAATTGGTATAAATACATACACGTCGCCATCAATCATTTGACTCGATGGGTGAAGGCCAGGGCCATTAACAACTTGGGCGCGGTCACTACTACCAAGTTTATTATGGAGTGTGTTATATAGTGACACAGCTGCCCACAATCCATTTTAACAGATAACAGAACCAATTTTACTTCACACATTTTGCTAAAGTTGGACGAGTTGATGGCGATCTGCGGGCTTTTGACCATCTTATATCATTCAGAATCAAATGGAATGGTGGAGCGGGTTAATGGAACCTCAGTGAACATACTCCATAAATTGGTAAAGGATCGACTCTCAGAATGGAGTGCCCTTCTACCTATAGCTTTGTTCACATATAATATCAGCTATCATTCGTCCACCGGTAAGAGCCCATTCCAACTGCTGTATGGTCGATAACCAGCTCTGCCTGCCTTGCTTTACTCATGTATTGAGGATACTGGTGGGGTGGACCCCCAACGATATTTGAAGACTCTTATAGATACATTGATTAAGCTGCAAATGGTAGCTAACTCTACCAGTTTGGCTAAGAAGATTTGTAATCAGGCAGCCAATCAGAAGAGATGAAGTGGATTTCCACTGTTTGCTGTAGGGGACCATGTTTTATTCCATAGTCAGCACATTTTTTGGAGGAAAAACAAGCTCTCCAGCATCTGGGTTGTCCCATTCAAGATAATCAAGAAGACTGGCATGGATGTCTACACCATCAAGGAACCCGCGGGGGGTCAGATCATCAACTGAGTTCATGAAAAGTTCCTTTTAACATACAAACAGTAAGAGTATATTATCCAGTCAAAAGGGGGGTAATATCGGGAAGTTGATATGACTTGCCAATATGCTAACCATACCAGTGGATCAAAGGGGAATTGAGACGAATCTCAAGATTGACAAAAAGAGGTATACAAATAATAGTCAATTAAAATATCAACCAATCGGCAAGAAAATGGGATTACGCTGAGATTTGATATGAATAGAGTTTCTAGTAAAAGGAAAAACAAATAGAAGGCTACCAAGCCAAGGATGCATCCAGCTTGGGGAATCAAGATATAAAGAGTCATACAGAGGAATGAGAGGAGGACTTCTTTTGGTAATTAGGTTGTTGCAGAGAGGTCTTCAAATTAGTATAATAAAGCCAAAATAAGGGGTGATAGCTGTCATGGAAACGGCAGAATAAGTTTAGACAGGCCTGCCAGTCAAGATGCATAAGCACCCAAAAAGCAAACCAGAATGCCAGAGGCATTGCCAACTGAACGACTTGATATGGAGCTGGACATTGGGAAACAACGAATTGTTAATGCAGCACAATAGTGAGAATGATCCTGACAACAAACCACACTGAACCCACTCCTGACCCAAGGGGTCTTGCTGCAGGGGGTGGGATCGCTGAGATGGTCTCAATGAGTTCTTTGGCATATGGGGCCATTTCAACTGGGGCGGCAAGGAGACGGATTCTCTCTTGCAATTGGTGGACATAAGGCCACAAGATCCCCGTGTATTGCTTCCAGAAGTTAGTGATAACGGGGTTGTAGAGCCAAAAATATCGGACTTTCTGAATACAATTGATGATGGAGGGGGCCATAGTGACCAAGAGTGCTGGTTGAGCCCATCCATTATATGGACCAATGGGCCACCAGAGAAACACCATCTGGGATGCGGTCAGAAGAGATAATCAAAATTACTTGGTTTTTGGCTAAATTTTATTAAAAGGAAATAAAGAAAATCAACCAACAATTTTCTCAGTGCTGTGCAACTGATTAAATAGTGGTCGATTTGGGTAGTGACAAGCTGGGATCAGGACCCTCAATTTCGACCTAACTGGAGAATTTTTTGGGAATGGGCGGGTTTGTTCCTTGGGAACTGACATTGCAAAATTTGGTGGTGGGCCAAGTTGCTGTTGGTTTGACCTCAAATGACTGAACCAAGGCTCAGTACATTTCTGACAGTTGGCATGACAGCGTTTGGCCTGATGAGCGACAGGAATCCCCCAAGGCCTCCCCACATAGGGGCAAGTCCATTTGGTTGGGATTGGGTTCAGGACACCCAACCTGCCCGCGCTTGGTTGCTGAACCATTAGTTTGGTCAGTGGCATCACATCAGCCGCAATGCCTGAATTGCCAACTGGGGGCTTTGAACCCTCATCAATGGCGCTCGATGTGATAGCCTGATCATCAAGGATGATCCCTGACGACTTTAGTAGGAGAGTGCTTTGTTCAATTGGCATATTGATTATATTGGAACCGTTGGGCGTTCCAGCCAATACCTCAGTCTTCATGCCTTTCCAGCCATTTGAGATTTGGGCATCAGCCAGATTGCCACTCAAATTAGATCCAACCAATTTCAGTTCAACAATCTTGATGCAGATTTTGCTAATTCCCCATAACAGTTCTGCCGAGGTGAGTGTGGGTACTGGGGGTGGGATCTGAAGGGAAGAGCTGTTACCCATCGCTCATCTACTATGTGAGTAAGATTGCCCTGAGTAACGAGAGGTACTGCCATCCTCTTTGGTATCTTTTTTCTTGGGAACGGGAAGATGGCCTGATCAACATCCAGGGGATGTTCCCCAAGACTTACAGATAGCTCCATGTAAAGTTCTTTAAGTATTTATTAAAATTGACGATCTTCATATCATCTGATTTGGTTGCTCAGTGGCTAATACCCTGTGCAAACTGACTCGGCGGAATCAAGATTATATGCCAAGAATTAACATATGCGTTACCCTTTATTGAGATTTTGGAATGCTAACATCATTTAGTTAATAGATTATAATGTATTATATGTTATATTCACTGTGGGATGATTTCTTAAATTAAACCTATAGTGGATGTGGAAGTAGCTATCAATTTAGTAACTTTTATTTGTGTAGTTATAATAAAGTATATTAACTAATTTTCTGGACTCTATTCTGTCAAATTATTAATGTCTCATTAAAGATGATATCTCACAATGGTTGCAAATGTTTTAATTATTAGTTTGACTACTAATAATTTTTAATATTTTCATGGATAAATCAGGGTTTGTTGCAGTCATTATGGGTTTATTAGAAGTTGCTGAAGAGTTGACAACGCTTTTATAGGCAGCAACTTGCGGATTACCTAAAAGGCAATATGACCTGCTATTAATAAATCAATAGTCCTATTACCTAAGCAAGACGCTAGATTACTTAAGTTAATCCACTGGATTGGGATAAGGACTTTGGAACACATTATTTATAAATTCAACCCAGGAGGGGTTGGAGCCTAGTCAGTGGTAAAATATGACTAGGCGGATGAGTTAATAATAGTTTCAGATGGCTCCTAGGGTTAAATCACTGGCGATGGACGTTGTTCCCATTAAGGCATCATTATAAGAGTTGGGCGCTGAATTCCCCTATATAAATCTTTGTTCATTCTAAAATAAAAAAATACATCACAGTTTTAACTTAGATAGTAATACAATTGTTCAAAACCTTTTATGAAGAGTTGATAGAAATTTCTTATCTAGTTTATAGCATTTTTAAGATCTTTAGCATCAAAGATAGAAGGTATAGTTTCCCTTGCTGTCCAGAAGTTTTCCAACTCTTGTGATTAGAGTTTAAGAGATAGTTTCCCCTTATCTGGATTCTACAAGTACCTTTAAGTGGGTTAGTGAAAGGTTGCCAATACCTGTCTATAGGAGAAACCTGAGCAGAATTAGTACGTTTGATTATAAAGGACTCATCTAAGATAGCAGTATTCATACAATTACCATATACCTAAATTTATTAAAATCAACATTATTTTCAACTCACACCATGAGCCTATGCAATAAACTCAAAAAGTTTACACTTGATGCTCATTATAGGGGGTAATTGAGTTTTCAGGATTAATAATATTTCAGAAATTATCAGTGGAACTTCATACTAGGGTGAACTTTAGAAGTTATGGACAGAACTAGAGACAGTTAACGAGAATATGCTGGATTTGTCGTCTCAATCTTATATGAATGATTTGTCAGAATGTGTAATGAAAGTGAGGAGGAAATAGAGTAGGTCAACAAGGTAGATATTGATCTATATAAAATTTAAATCCTTGATATGGAAGAAGACTGAATTAATGATGATATGATGTTTCAAAAGGCTTCTTGGGAAGCAGTTAGAGAGAAAAATACGCTTAATTTAGGATGATGTAATGAAAGACTATTAAAATCAGGGCCACTTATAAGATAGCTCACTTCTGCTCCATGATCTTAACTGCACAGATTCTTGACCACTTGCGTTGAGTGACTGAAATTGATAAACTGGGGCAATATTAGTATGAAGAATATTAACAAAATTGATTTCCCAAAAGCCAAGTTGAGTAAAGGGTCTAACGCTAACCAGGTGCTTCTTCCTCTTGAAGATATATTTGAACTGGTAGGAAACACTTCCCTATTCTCTTCATGCAGAGACAAGCGGAGATTTGATAACAACCTAAGGATACCCAATCCTTAAACTATTAAACCAAGAGTAAGCTATACAAACAATGTATAAACAACTAAGTTATTATCAGTTTTAAATCTGCTTTTATAAGGGTATTATGAGGGCTTTATAGTATAATCTGCGCACAGATTTTCATCTGTCCACTGAGGATCAATTAATTGTTCACATCATATTTCTGAACCTTGAGTTTTAGTCTCTGACTCTTGGCAGGTATCTTTGCATTAATTTTCTTAGGTAGCATAATCCCTGGTGTTCAGTGACCAATTTATTGGTGTCAGAAACTTGATACAATTGATTTGGATTGTGTTGCGTGACAACAAATACTACCATTTGACACAAGCGTTTTGACGCCTAGGTAGTTTATAGAAACTCCCCATCTGTTTTCTCTGAACAATTTCACATAATAATTTTACTATTGGGTGTTATCCCTCATCAAATCCTTTCTCAATACCGTTGGGGATGATCCTGACAAAATACTAATTAAATTAATCATTGGATCCCTTCCATTGATTAATTATGACTAACTTATTAGTTGGCAACCATCACCAAGATATCAAATTTTAACAAAAATCATCAGATTTATTAATTGGTCAATGGGCTGGATAACGTGGTCAACTGAATTTCAACATATCACCCACTTGACCAGATTATTCAGCGGAAGATAGAACCCTTGGGGATGGAAGCCACCTCAGGCCGTGATTATGTTCAACCATTATATCTCCATGGCCTCAGAGGTTTTAAGATCTTTCTGCACTCAACGCCCTCATACTCTATTCAGCTTCACAACTCCTTGTCCTTGATTACTACCCACTGCCGCCTCTTCTTGAGTGCATTCCCACAACATCATGTTATGCCAGTACCATATTGGGCTTCATTGCCAAGAGATGAACTGGTCCACCTGTACAAACCCCAGGACGGGTTCCCAATAGCATTTTGCCATTCAACCTGTACCAACCACAGGACAGGTTTCAGTGAATTCCTCAGCCAACCTGTACTAACCCCAGGACGGGTTTCAACGATCCTCATCATTCTCAGGGTCTTCTCAGCCGGCCTTGCTGAGACCTGCACTATTGCCTCAGGACTACTCATGGCGGACCCAGTTTCAACCCAAGCTGATCCTCCCACAAATTGTTAATAGGGTCTATTCTGGTAGATGTAGTTTCAGCTCGTCCTGATCCTACCAACAATCAGGACTCATGCCCATCATTTTCTTCCCTTTCCTTCACATTTGGTATGTGGGAATATTGATGATGCATCACCACGTGAAAAATAAAAATTAATTATTTTTTTATCTTTATATTTTTTATGCATCTTTTTATTTTTTTCCATATATTTTATTATTATTATTTTTTCTAAGCCCAATACTTTAAGTATTTCGCATGGTCTCTATTGACTAATTGACCATCTTTGATATACTTGATTGTATAGGCATCATTTTCCAACTTGGTGATAATTTCAAAAGGTCTCATTCATAGAGCGTCCAACTTGTTTTTCCTCCCAAATCCATGGGTATTACAATAGGCTACCCTATCACGCACATGTAACCTTTCAACGCAGGCCAATTCTAGTCATCCGTTTTCTTTGCATTGATCTTCCTCTTCATCATCATTATAAGTACCTGAGATTGTAATTCAATCAGGATATTGTCAAGCTGGAAGAGGTATTGTTTGGCGCTCATCCTAAAGCAGGCTCCACAGTGGAATACAATATTGGCGGCAATGCAGCCCTTCATTAATACATAAGTTTGAATGTCATTTTTCTTGTTGCCAGGTAGCTGATATTGTAAACAAATGTGACTGAACTCAGATATTCTCCCCAAGTGGAAGTTTTCCTCACAACCCCTTTTTGTAACGTTAAGGCTAGATTTGCGTTTACTCTTTCCACCACCCCATTTGTTTCTGAACAATAAAGAATGGAAACAACTCCTTGTATTCCCATTAGTTTGTTTAGCCTGGGAATCAAAAGACGTAAAATTGGTCCTATTGTCACTGAGGATAACTTAAGGGTACCCATGCTGATAAATCACCAGGCTCAATATAAACTTCGCCATAACCATTGCATCCACTTTACTTAGGGTTTTTGTTTTGACCTGTCTGGTGAGATGGTCTATTATGCCAATTATGTACTTCACGTCTCCAGTGCTGACATTCAATGGTCCCATAACGTCTATGACCACCGTGTGCCATGCAGAACCAAGACATACTAGCCAGTAACCAACAACGTTCTTGTGCGGCTTGTGAAGTTGGCATTCCACACAACAGGCTATATAGTCCAAAACATCATAGTTGATTGATTACCAGTAATAGTACTGTTAAATATGGTCCACTGTCTTCTTTAGGTCATCATGGTTGATGACCTTATGAGCATTTCAAATGATTACCGCACGTTCCAATGGTTTAGGAAATAAAAACTCTTTTTCTTTGATCGTTTTATATATTTGTTTGTTCTTAAATTTGGTATTCCTAATTGCCCTTTGTAGCGCATTCTGAATCTCTTAGGGTTCTTTTCCAATATCTCCTCTGATCAACCGCTAAAACAATGCATCATCCTGATGATAAATCACATGAACAATGGTCAATTGAGACAGTCCATCGGCATTCTAATGCACCGCTTATGCTCTCTGAATGATTTCAAAGTTGTATGCTTGCAGATTAAAAGTCCCATCATGCCAGTTGGCCCTCCAGCTCCTTAAGATTGTGAAGCCAGTGCAGGGATGAGTGATTAGTTACAACTTTAAAGTGTATCCCATGTATCTAGACTTGAAAATGTTTTTAGGCACGGATGTCATCAGGAACTCTTGCTATGTTACAATATAGTTTCTTTCAGCTGGCAACAGGGTTCTGCTCACATAGGCTACTGGATGTTCTTCCCCGTTGTCATCCAATTGACTTAGAATGGCTCCAATTGTCATTTACAAGGCATCTGCTTGGACTATGAATTCCCAATTAAAATTTGAGTAAAATCAACACTGGGAAGTTAATGAGATAGTTGGGAGCTTATCAAACGACTTCTGTGCCTTATCATTCTAAATGAGACCCTTTTTTTGGATCCTTGAGTAGGTGGAATAAAGGTTTGGCGATTCCAGCAAAGTCTTTAATGAACTAGCGATAGTATCCAACCATCCACAGAAAGGCTTGAAATCCCAAAAACTTTTTTGGTATTAACATCCAATCAATAGCTTCTATCTTCATGTTTTCAATTGTAATTCATTATAGTTTATGACATCCCTATGTAAATGGGCTCTATTTTAAAAAATGGCATTTCATGGCTTAATTAGATCCGCCATTGCCAGCCACCAAAAAACTTTCTCCAAATGCTCCAAGTGATTGGTAGAGGTCCTGCTAAAAATGTTGATATTGTATAAATATACCAGCACGCAGGATAACTTCAAGTCACTGAGTATCAAAACCATAGCCTGCTGGAATGTCGCCAGCATGTTGCATAAACCTTGGGGCATTCTGGTTGGCTGATATAGCCCTTTCACGATGATTATTACATATTTTTTCTGATCTTCTTTTGGCAAATCAATTTGCAAATACCTAAAATCAAGCTCATAAACAAAAATTATTTTGCCTCCCCCAGGTGATCAAGTGCATCTTCAATTTGTGGCAGTGGATAGGAGTTTTTATCAGTGATCTTATATAACTCACTAATAAATGATTACTACTCAATTTTATCCGTCTTTCTGTTCACCAGGAGGATTGGACTCGCTAAGGGCTTGATAATGAGTTGAGTAACCCATGTTCCACTTGTTTTCTGACTTCATCATTGATCTCAGCTTCAGCAACTCTTGACCTTTGGACAGGTCTCATTCTTAGCAGTGGGTAATTCACAGTATTGATTTTGTGGAGCACGTTTTTTGCATATTCCAAGTCATGATCATTCTGAGAGAATATTTCACAATATTTAAATAGTCAGAGTACATCCTCTCGCTGATCTTTGGTTAAATCAGATAGCTGCTCACAATTCACTAATTTTGAAACTTTTGGAAGTTTCCTCTGGCAATCCTATCTAAGAAAACAATCTAAATTATGAAAGGCACTAAGTTTCACACCAGGAGCAGGTGTAAAAATGCGATGATATGATTCTTTTCAATTTTCATTGGCTTCTCTCCCAGATTAGCTAAGAGAACTCATATTTCTCCATGACCAGGCATTATAAGCCTTGGCCCCACCCGCGGTTCAATCCTTGATTTTCTCCATGGATTGTCAATTTCCTCATATAGCTGTTCTGGGAATATGATTGTTAACCCGGTGTTAACTACAATTTTAAGCTTCTGGCAGAATAGTGTTCATTGCGTTCATCATTAAAGGTTTCTGCAATTTTCTATAACTTCCATCAGCATTACTTTCCATCTTCACGTAAATAATTTATAGCAAATGGACATAATACCATCAATATACATCATGTTTACAAAATTATTGTTGTTTGTCAGCGGGGTTTCTCTCTTCCATTGGTACACCAAAGGCAACGTCTGTCTCATTATTGTCAAGGTTTTTCTTAAAAGTCAAATTTCACCCATAATTTCTCAGGAACTTATTCAGAATAAGTATATTAATTTTGAATTAGCCAGAACTATAGAGGGAGTTGACACCACCAGCAATTTAAACATAAGTGGTAGTGCACTATAGGCTCCACATGAGATGGTGATGTCTGGTCCGGCCATTCCATAATCTTTTCAATGCTCCAAATCTGGTAAAATCTTCATGCATATCACTAATTTGTTGGAAATGATGTTGATTGGCGCTCTTAATTATGGCTTGTACTCTTATCCTATTGACTAGAATATCGACATATGTATACTCCAGGTACTACAATAAAGTATTTACTGAAAGGATAGAGGAATTATCTACCGCCCCAAAAGTGTTATAATTTGAGCGGATAAATTAGGGAATGACTCCTTGATAGTGCTTATAGGTAAGGAAACGTTCGCCTCATCCAATTTAGTTTTAACTAAATTCTTTAAGAATCTCAAAAGATCTGATTTTCTTCACTAATTGTTGTGCATATGGCCAAGCAACCTATTTGACGATTTTAGGGCTGATACCCTTAGCTTTGTCTCAAGTAAAGCGTTGACATCCACGTTGACCACTTGATGGAGCAGATCAGATGCATCGTCCTCCACAAATAGATCAGAGATGTCAATATAATCATTCATTATATCAGTTGGGACAGGTTTATCAGAAGTACTAGAATGTTTCTTATCTAGACTACTGGTCCTTTTCCCGACTCTGAAATGGTTTTATTAGACTTATTGATTAATTTAATCTTTCAGCTTTTTGTCCTGACACTGGGAAATTACATGGCCAAGTTTCCCAGATTGAAAACAGCAAATTGACACTTTGTCCACCCTTTTTTAGCTTCAGATTTAATTTCTGTCACAATTTGACTCTCATGCTCTTTATAAGGTCTGTTAATTTGACAATATATTGAGCCTTTGTTTGGATTACTTTAAAAAGTGTGATTGGGACCTTCAAAAGTGGCTCTGAGCATCTTTAGATAATTCACCACCTTTGAGGTCAATGTTTGGGTTCTAGTGCTGCTGCCATAATATGATGCAGTTTGCAGTAGAACCAAAGTGCCGCCTGCATGGATATGCGTGCATCAAATTTAGTTAACACTTTCACCACTTCCAAGATCTGGATTCTTGGTATACTTGATTGGCAAAACTAGTCAGGGTCTTGTCCTTGCAGAATTGGATACCCATGAATTCTTGTTTGCAATTCGTCATCCAAGTAGGGCTTCCAAACTCCAACATTATCTATGCTTTTGCATCAGAGTACAACCAATTGTCCCCATTGAGGTGGGGTAGCATCAGATTCTGGAAATCAGTGCTAAGACAGTTAATCATGGTCACCGATTTCTGATGGTATGCTTAACCAAACATGGTCATCTCAAAGAGATGGAAAACGCAGGGCGTTATCTAGTGAAAGGTAGGCAATTTCAAAGTATTTTAAAGCTCTTCAAAGATCCACTCACGGGGGATTTCTGCCCAATGACTCAATTAACCATAGGTGTGGCTTCAAAAGTCATTTTTGACAAACTGGTGAACAATTAAGAAATCTTTTTGGGGTAGAATTGTCTCCAATTAGAGTTTCACATGTATTTTTGTCAGCTTCATTTGCCTCTAATTGTGCACAGTCACATTTTTGATTTTCTAACTCCTCATACGCTTCATCATTTTCGCCATATCCTTGTGAATCCGTCAGATGCGTTCTCATTATGCTTCACATTCAATTTTTTTTGGAGTAAAACTCCCTTAATGAGTTCTCCCTCTTTCCACTTCAAAGAGACAATTTATGCACACAGGTCTTTATTCCCATTCTCAACTTGTTTGAGAATTTCTTCCACTTTGGTTACATGCTCCTCCAAGGTATTGACATCGGCTTAATATGCCAAGCTAAGCACATTCTGATGGACGGTCTGTAACTCCGTCCAGAGCCTCCAAAGCTCACTCTTATAAGATATTATGGATTAAAATTGGCTTTTGACAACTTAACTACCCCCTGTAGTGATCACCAATTGTTAAAATCAGGGCTGCTTAGATGTTAGGTCTCATCTGCTTCCTGATCTTAAATGCAAATATTAATAACCACTTGCGTTGATTGACTGAAATTGATAAGCTGGGGAAATATTGGTATGAAGAATATTAGCAGAGTTGATTTCCTAAAATATACGTTGAGTAAAGGGTCCAACGCTAACCAGGTGCTTCTTCCTCTTGAAGATATATTTGAACTGGTAGGAAACACTTACCTTTTCTCTTCACGCAGAGCTAAGTGGAGATTTGATAACAACCTAAGGTACCCAATCCTTGCTCTCTTATCCCAAGAGTAAGCTATAAAAACAATGTATAAAGAACTAAGTTATTATAAGTTTTAAATCTGCTTTTATAGGGGAATTAATGGAGGTTTTTATAGTATAATTGGAGCATAGCTTTTCAGCTATCACTGAGGATCAAATAAGCTGTTCCCCTCATGATTTGACCCTTGAGTTTTAGGCTCTGAATTTTGACAGGTAGCGTTGCATTAGATTTATTAGTTAGCGTAATCCTCAGTGTTTAATGACCAATTTATTGGTTTCTGGGACTTGATACCAATTGATTTGGGATGTGTTGCATGAAACAATTCTACCATTTGACACAAGCGTTTGAACGCCTATGTAGTCTCTAAAGCTCACCATCTATTCGCTATGAACAATTCCACATAATAATTTGACTGTTGGGAGTTATTCACCTCATTAAATTCTTGCTCAGTACTGTTGGGGATGATCCTGACAAAAATACTAATTACATTTATTTATTGGATCCCTACTTTAATTAATTATGACTAACACCTTAGTCAGTAACCTTCACCAAGATATCAGATAGTAACCATCAATCAACAAATTGATTATTAGGTCAATGGTTTATATAATGTAGTCAACTGAAATCCTACATATACTAATGTGGTTACATAAACTAGAACATCACAATTGTAACTGTGTGAAGAAAGAGGCAGAAATAGCCAATAACGATGAAGATAAAAATATTATATTGGGAAAGTGAAGCTACCAAGAAACATTCCTGTGGCCTTTGTAGCACTTTTGGAGATGACTCCTCTAAAAAACACCATTAGTTGGAAGGTCATTGGGTGCTTACTTCTCATCACAGTAGTGACAGAAGAATTTTGATATATGCCAAGTTTACCTATTTTTCACCAGGATAATGCTCTACCACTTTTCTGCTGTTTTAAATTAATGAGGCTTGGATATGATGACCACTAGAAAGCAGTGTCAGCATTTATACCTGTAAGTCTGGGCAAGTACCCCCTGCACCTTGACCACATGGAATTTCTGTTTCACACTAAAAATGGGGTAAATAAGGCAGCCATCTCTCTTGTAATCTAGAGCGATTTGGCCCATGTGGTGGACAAGAGGTGGGTGACGGAGTGCCCCCTCAAGGTTTCCTCCTTTCTCAATCTTACAACGCAATAGATGTCTAGTATACCAGGGTTGTGTGCATGGAAGGGCAGCAGTGAGAGGATGCCGACAGAAGGAAAGTGGCGAGCACCTAACTCTGGAAAACTTTAGGTTACGTCAAAAGAGCAAAAATCTGGATATTTGAGGGGTCCAACTCCAGTGAAGTTGAGGCTAATAAATCCCTTTGATAATCATTAGGATCGTGTTCATGTGGCCTGGTCATGGGTTCAACCAGACGCCCACCAAATAAAGCATCACCAATCTGACAAGCGGGATTGCAGTGGGATGGAAATTTTAGTAAAAAAATTTAAGTGAGAGTCAGCTGGACAGCGGAAGGTCAATTCAGCATCAAGTTATTTGCAAAATCTTGTTCTGCGGAAATTAATTGCGATCATGATACCTTTGTTCATGCATTACCATTTATCCCTAAGACTTACAACTTATAAACTTCAATGCCTCACTGGTATGGTTGTCAGTAAATTTTTATTATTTTTGTTTTGCAAAAACAAATCCCCTATCTATCCAATTCTTTAATTATAAATTTCTTCCTTTTTCTATCATGGCCAATACTCAGAACCATGTTCCAAGGGTTGCAGAACGACTAGGCCTTAGTGGCCATTGTTAAACGCTTCTGCATACCCTCATCAAATGAGGTACTATTGATTGGACTTTGGGGAAACGTCACCGTTGGTGGATGCACTCTGATGCCCAGAACGTCCCATTATCAATGAAACCATCTTCCCCATTGGGTGAGCTTTATGAACTTGCCATGTGTTACACACTCAGTGGCACCTCAGCGCATTCAGGGCCCTCCTTGGGTCCCAAAGAGTTAACCATGGCATATCTGTTGCCACCATGGCAGCCACAGTTTATTTACTATTGCAAATGGCGGTGACGATGGTTGCAGTTGCCTCTCCTTAATCACTTCCCTACCTGGCCGCTATTTTAACATTTGGATGGCAATGCCTTCAGAATTCCGGGCTGCTTTCTAGGTGCTCACGCACCCTGACTGGCAGACCAGTCTCAATTTCATTTGCCACTTCTGTGACATAATCAAGCAACCCTTAGTGTCTGCCATTTCCACCCTTCTGTTTGGAGTCAGTGACGTAATGGTTTGGTTTACCACATGAATCTGAAGTTAACGCTCATTCTTGTGCTGTTCATGTGGTTGGTTGTCGTGTTTGTTGGGTGCTCCCATATGGTGGTGGGAGAGCTCCTGACTGAGATTTCATCTCAAGGGTTCCATTCCATGTCTCATCACACCCTTGGGGTGGGCTCAACCGTCCCATCCATGGATATTGCTAATAAGGTTTTAGAAGCCCTCGCCAAGCTGCAAGTGCAATTTTCAGCTAAACAAATGCTTCAGCTTCTCTGATGGACATGCAAAAAAGCATGTCTTTGTTGGACGCTGTAGAAGGTGACACTCACCAATGGGTAAAAAAAGTCTTATGCTTAGCCAACCAAGCGGGGGTTTCAACCCAAATGATCACATTGGATTCATCAGTTATGCAGGTGCTGGTGGCGCAATTAAATCTCCTGATCCAGTTTTTTTCTATGAGTGCTGAGGTGTCCAGACTGGCTTCATTCATAGAAGATTTCAGCAATTAGGCCTTGGCCTTGGGCTCCCATTTGACGCAGTTGCATTATTTTGTGCTGTTTTGGACCCCGTGTCCAATAATCATGCTACCTGGGATGTGCAGGTGGCGTCGCTGAATCAGATGTGCATGGCGGCAGCATCCACTGGCTTTATGCTCCATCAGGCGTTGAAAGGGAATAGGGGGTTTTGAAAAAGATTTCCTACCAGAAAAGTTTTTAGAAAAGTGTTAAATAACTAATTGGCGTGCCATTTGTTGTTTGCCAAGAGTCCTTGTATGAGCCAAGCTCCCAGGATATGGGTTCCAGTGATGGAAGATGTTGTGGTGCCCCATTGTACTGTTGTTGCCCCTGGCCCTGACCTAGTGCCTGTGGTTGAAGTGGCTCCTGCGATGTATAGAGTGGCTTACAATCCTTTGATCCCCCTGTTTTCAGAATCACAGTGCAAAGATTATAAGGAGGTCCTACCTGAGGAGGGACAATTTCCCGCTTTTTAAATAAGATTCCCCAGATGAGTCTAAAAATTATTACCATTCAGCCAGAAGAAACCTATGGAAACTTTAATGAACAAGCTTTTGTTTATTTTTTGCCGCTAGAAATTTGGTTGGGTGCGCACAGGGTGTCAGTTGGGGCCTTGGTAGATAGCTTGTATCAGGAAACTTTATTAGTTCAAAACTGGTGAAGGATTATGACTTGGATTTGGAAGCAGGGGTGTCCGTTCTAGGTGCATCATCAGCTCCAATGGCTTAGTACAAAATATAATGGCCCGTGCCTTTTTTGTTAAACCAGTCTGTTTCTGTAAATGGTTCACTGAAGTACCAAATCTGCTCTTCCCAGTTATACATGGGTTGGGGTGGTGGCATAAGCAGCGGGTGAGAATATACATAGACTCAAATATTCTATCCTTTGCGAACACCCAGTTGTGGTGGGAGTTTCCCCTTATTGATACCCTGTGACGAAATGGATGAGAAATTCTATAACGTTACCTATCTATCCGTAGGTCTTCCACTGGATTTCCCCCCAGTGTTTTTGGCATATTAAGATTTTTAATTTGTAAAAACTAATCACCTTCTGCTGCACTCTAAATATAACTTGGCTTTTCTCTTGATGGTTGCTTTGATCAATATTGACTGTCTATTGTATCCCTACATGGCACAGGAGGAAAAGGCGTTGGAAGTATGGCTAGACGATATACTCAAAAAGGGGTGAGTGTTTTAGAAAACGTCTATTGCATCTCCTAAAGTTTTTGCCCAGAAGGAAGATTGTGTGTTGCGCTCATGTGTCAACTATGGGCATTTAAATAAAATTACCATTCATAATCCCTACCCCCTCCCTCTTGAGCAGACAATCAGCCATGCAATCGCAAAATCCTGTATGTTTTCAAAGCTTGGCATTTTTTTGCATCTAATCAGATTTGAGTTGCAGAAGGACATGAATGGCTTACAGAAATTTGGACTGGAAGGAGTATATTCTAGTTCCTCGTGATGCCCTTCAGCATGAAGAAAGCCCCAGCCACATTTCAACAAAGGATCAACAATGTGCACAGTGACCTCAGGTTCACGTGCATGGGGGCATACATTGATATATTTTTATTCATTCCCCCACTCCCAAGCAGCATGGAAGGACCTGGAGGCGGTGCTGTCAGCATTGCATAAGGCGGAACTTTACGTAAAGCCGTCTAAATGTGAGTTCTTCTAGAAAGAGGCTACCTTTTTTATTATTTTTGTCTTGAAAGATGGTTACACCAGCTCTTCAGAAAGCTCAAGCTGATATATGAGTGGCCTACTCCTATGACCTAGAAGCAGTTGTAGAGCTTCTTGGGCACCATCATCTCTTTTTAAAATTTCCTCTGCTCTCGTGCAGCTGGCTGCACCGCTGCACCTCATAACTGGAAAGAATGCGCCGTTCTTCTGGATGGAGGAGTGCTAGCAGGTGTTTGACGCCACTAAGGCGGTGTTTTTGAAATCTCCTGTTTACAAACACATAAATTTCAATATTTTGTTTATTGTAGCATGCAACGCCTCATCTGCCGCTGCAGAGGCAGTTTTGTTGCAGGTGCATGATGGTTTGGAACACCCAGTTGCCTACTTTTTCAGCAGTTTGCTTCATCTGAACAGTCCTTGCCCATTTAAAATACATAACTGCCGCTGTGAAGTGGTCTCTTACCCACTGGCGGTACCTTCTGCAGGGTGCGCGGCATGAGGTGACCATGGGATGAATCACCATACTCTGATGTATTCTGGGAAACTGCAGAAGTTGGCTAATAATCAGACCAAGACGTATTAAGACCTCTGTATTTTTAATTTAAAATATGAGTTTATGAAAGAAGAGTTGAATGTTCTTCCCAACTTTTTAAGTCACAACCCTGCATTAAGTCTGACGGAGGCGGAAGAGCAGGAGTTAATCACAATAACTCCGCCAACTCATATCTTAGCTATTGCTCCTCCCACAATTTTGGTGGCAGATTGGACTCAGACGTGCCTCTGGTCTTTAGGATATTAGTGAGTTAAACAGATTGCTCATAGAATTTGATTTTGTTGGACCAGCTGGCACTTTTGACACAAAAGAGCTCCAACTATCACTTAGCGTAAGGAAATATTCAATTTTGGTCAAGGCTGTGGTGGCGCCCCTTTCTTTGACAAAGCTATTAGTGTGAACCATGACCCCCTGTAGTGTGGCATCCAGGGGTATAAGAAACGCCTGGATTTGGTTAAGCGGATGTATAACTGGATGGGCATTTCCAAGGATATTCTGGAATGGATCACAAACTGTGTGACATGCGCATGGGCTAATTCAGATAGATTAAGGAAGTATGGTCTACTTTATCCGCTGCAGCAGGCGGAGGGCCTGTGGACCTTTGTGTCCATCAATTCTATTGTTGAGCTTCCCAGCACAAATGGGTTTACTATCATTAAGGCAGTTGTGGACCACTTTAGTAAATTATACCTATTCTACTGTTCCTTTACCATCACCTCTAAAGAGATAGTCCATCTAATTTGAGCGGCATGTATTTTATTTTCAGGTTGCCACAGGAAATTATAAGTGAGCATGGGTCACAGTTTAAGGCATGATTTTATATAAAATCCAGGCAATAATGAAAATTATGAAATGTTGCTCAACCGCATACTACCCTCATTCAGATGTTCAAACAGAGTGTGTTAACCAGATTCTCAAGTATTACTGTTGCTTTTATGCCTCAGCCATGAAAGACACCTGGGAGGATGAACTTCCACTGGCTCAATTGCATATAATAATGATACTCATGAAAATACTGGTTTCTTGCCGTACAAGGCCATGCTGGGGTACAACCCCTCCTTTTCTGCAGGGCCATGTCTTTGGACTGAGGTTCTGGATGCGGCAGGTCACGTTCAGTAAATCCTGAGCACCCAGTCCTTGGTTCAGGAGCATTTGACCAAAGCCATTAATGATTACAAGCGGTCACAGACTGTAAAAGCCTGTCACCCATGAAATCATGATGGGGTCCTCCATTAAGCTAGACATGCGGCATCTGCATCTGCGGATGCCCTACCACAAATTTGTAAGAAAAAGTTATGGTCCCTATATGGTGGAGGCGAATTTGGGAAATGTGCCATTTCTGTTGACGCTCCCAGCCCACTGGAAGCAGCACCTCATTTTCCACGTGTTGCATTTGTCCCCTTTTAAGTGGAAGATTCTGGCAGAATTGGAGCCTATTATGGTTGAGGATCAGAGGAGGATAAGGTTTAAGCAATCTTGGCTTTCAATGATCTCGCCGTTTAGTCCAATATCTCGTGGCCTGGAAGGGGTTACAGGCATATTTGAACAGATGGTTATGCACTCAGGACTGTGCCAACTGCGGCGAGTTGGTGAAGGCCTTTCACGCTTTACACCCTGAGGCTCCTCATCCCTCAAAGTTCATCACGATCTTTACTACTAAGCTGATGAAGGCCCATAAGAACGTTGCTCTTACCCAAGTCATAAGTGACGGTGCTCTCCCTGTTCAAAGAGGGAAGGATAATGTAATTCCAGGGAGCACCCCTTGTGACTCAATTGTGAAAAATAACATTTCACACTAAAAAGGGGGAAAAGAAGGTGTCCGTTCCTTCATAACCCAGGGTAATTTGGCCCATGTGGTTGAGAGGTGGGTGATGGTGTACCCCCTTAAGGTTGCCCACTTTCTTAATAACTTACCATTTAAGAGCTGCCCTAATGGATCAGGGGGATGTGCGTGGAGCTGGTAGTGGCGAGAGGACGTTAGAAGGAAAGTGGCGAGCAGCTAATTTCAGCAACAATTCTGGGTTCCATGAAGAAGCGAAAAATCTAGATAAATTGAGGGGTCCAGCTCCAGTAGGACTGAAGGAAATAATACCTTTAATACCCAATGGGACCATGCCTACTCATCTTGACCATGGGTGCAACCAGTCTCCCGCTGAATTAAGCATCACTGATTTATTAAGCAGAATAACGGTGGGAGGGAAAATTTATAGGCGAAATTTGATCAAGAGCTGGCTGGCCAGTGAAAGGTCAATTCAGCATCAGGTTAGTTGCAAAATCTAGTTCTTCTGAAATCAGTTGGGATCGTGATGCCTTTGTTCAAGTATTCCCATTTATTCCCTAAGCCCCTAGGCTTAAGAAAATAACCCCTCAGCGGTATAATTGTTTGTCATTTTTTTATATTTTCTACTTAGTTTTACGAATTCCCTTTCCAACCAATTTTCCAGTTATAAATTTCTTCCTTTTTCTATCATGGACGCTAACCAGAACCATGTTCACAGGGTTGCGCGATGACCTGTACTAGGTGGCCAATGTAACAATGCTGCTGCCTAATAATATCAAATGTGGTTACTGAGTGAGTGGCCTTGTGGGGATGTCCCCATTGGTGGACACACTTTGATGTCAAGATGTCCCATTATATTGAAGATTATTTCTCCCCGCTGGGTGAGGTTTCATGACCTCGCCATGTGCTCCACACCCAGTGGCATCTCAGAACATCCAGATCCCTCCATGGGTCCCAAAGAGATAAAAGTGGCGGAATCTACTGCCATCATAGTAGTCATAATTTGGTTGCTATTGGGAACCGTGGTGATGATGGTCACCAGTCACCAATACTTAATCACTTCCCTCCCTGCCCACTATCAGGTCTTTTAGACAACAATGCCCTCGGCATTCTGAGCTTCTTTCTGGGTGCTCATACACCCCTACTGGAAGTACAGTTCTAATTTCATTTTCCAATTCCTTGACAGTACTCCAACTATCTAAATTATCTTAGGGTTGGTCTGATAAAATGGTTGATCATCCTCTGAAAGTTAAAGCCTTCCAAAATTGATTGGATCATTAAAAAGTGAGCTTTTTCTCCAAATCCATCAATAACTAAAAAAGAATTGGGAATTGTCATGAGATGTGACTCCTTCTCAATGCCAGGAGTTGCTATCCAGAGCCATAGTACGATGAAAGGTTAGTAATCCTGAAGCCAATTCAAGAAAGGTCATGCTACCACTCATATTGGATGAGTAGTAACGTCCTAAATTAGAGTGACTTGAGCGACCCATCCGTCACAAGGCCTTAACTCATCCTATAAATATCAAAAGCTGTTGTAATATAAGTTATCATCAATTTGTTTAATAAATTTATCTCCGTTTTTCTTTGCATAACTACAATAATAGGTATTATAAACTCAAATATAATGCATGTTACTGGACCCTGAAGAATTAAAAGCGCTACTCCATCGCCTATCTTTAGCCATTTTAAAGAACCAAGCCATAACAAAAACCATTATCAGCTTTCAAAATCAAAGCTACGGGCACCCAACCTTCTTAACTTTTGGTTTTTTGTGAAAAGCCAAAACTTGACTTGCTACAGGGGCGCCCAAGATAACCTAGTGAAAATGACTATTACGAAATATAAAAGTGAATAAAAATGGATCCCTCCTCCCAATGTGGAGATAAGAATAACTAAATGGGTAAAACTCCACAATTTGAGGTACATCCAAAACCTGAGAGCCTAGTATTTTTGGGCCACCTTTTAGTTCAACCTACACGTGCCATACCCTATTCAGTTTTACCTAGAAAATGACAACCTAGCTGATACAATCTGGCAGCTACTTGATGAGATCAACTTTACTGAAACCCACTATAGCCATTTGGGAGCTTCCACTGTCCCTTCCTACAAACAAAACCTCTATGACTTGGCTACCTTAGCTAATAGTAAGTTGGTTGGAGGGCGGAGCCCTACCTCCAGCAGTTTTTCCATCCGACTCTTCACCACCTACTTTAAGTGGTGGGTTTACATCATTGAGAGATACTATGTCATCTAGGATTAGTGCAAAGCCCTAATTCCAATCTGGTCAAATTTGATTAAGCTGACTCTGCATATTTATGCAACAATTGGGAGGCTATCCAGGACAACCACTGCCTTACTAATGATGCCAGAGGCCTATCGCCTTGCTAGACACTGTGATTGATGGGTGTATGGGTACCCGCCTTACTCAACGACTGCAGGGTGTAGTCTCTGAGGTACATGAGTAAATTAAAAATGCCACGTCAGAGGTCGCCAGACAATTTCAACCTTGAAATCCATCTTAACCCAACAGTTGGGAGGCTCAGAGGCTCTGCTTGATCAGCTCCAACGCTGAAGAAATACAGTCATCAAAGATCCCCAAGGTCTGAAGCTCCAGTGGGTCCTGAGAGTCCCGTAGGGCCCCATGGCTTTGTGGGGGCTGAAGGGCGACCTAGCTACAGAGGTCCCCTGGGCCCCCTGAGCCTCCTGGTACACTTGCTCATCTGGCTGAAATTCCCAAGGACCCCCAATGTGGCAAAATGTTCAAGAAACTAGATGACCTTCAGCAGCAAATTGAATTTGCTACTTGCATATGTGGAGTTCACCCTAATGGAAACCCCATCAACTTGGTCATTACCGCAAGTACCCTTGGCTTTGAATTGAAGAAAGTTGGAGAGTTCCTAAAATTTACTGACAAACGCCTTAACAAGATGAAACACATATCCATATATCTGAACGCTTATGTCTTTTTCTTTAGTCTGTAATCTTAGAATTGAAACCAAAACAAAAAAAGATAGCCAATGCCAGCACGCTTAACTGGCGCTAGATGAGTTGCAGGATGAATTATAAAAGATCCGGCGACAAATTGACCAGCAAGCCCCTCATGCATATGCAGAGTCAGAGTCTACCAAGCCTAGCCAGGTTTGATAAATGGCATTCATGCCCTCTCTACGCCAGTTTGATCAACTATCAAACCCAGCTATAAAAAAATTCGTTCCAGGTCAATAAAACATTGATTCTTTTTTAACGCATATGAAAGCGCTACATAATAGGTAACTCATTTTCAAAAGGTTAAGTATATCCATTATTTTTTATGTTGGAAAGCTCAGTTGATTATGACCCTTCACCTTCAGATATGTTAGACCTGGACCCAAGTCAAGAACATGCTTATACAAGACTTTTAGTCCTGATCGGACCCTCATAAATCAAAAACAATCTTTCATGGCTATATGCCTCAACAAAAATGAAACCCAATATGACTTTGCACGTCGTTTTTATGATAATGCACAGCTGCTAGTTACTACTAATCATATCACTCTAGATGACGCTATCACTACTGTACTTTCTGCACTTGCAGTATGGTCTGAAGTTCGATTTCATATGCTAGGAATTAAGAGAACCTTCACTTATATCTGTGACATCAAGGAGGCGCTCAACGAGATTCCTCCGCTATTATAAACAAGTACCCTTCCACGTTTCAGGATACATTAAGACCCAGAATGCATGTGCTAGAGTCCAAGAATAAGGAGATTCCCACTTTCTCCTACTGTAAAGGCCGCTGACACACTAAGGATAAAAGCTATTAATTTTGAATGGAAGAGGGGGAATGTAAAAGTTGGGAAAAGAGAGGTCAGTATGAAGGCAGAGGCTCTTCATGCTGATATATCCCTTATTACGCCTCGAATTAAGACTGAAAGCCCAATCAAGGTAGCCATTGGAGAACCCTGGAACCATTAGTTAAATATTATCAGTAATAATTATTTGATTTACCTACTCTTATGATGAGCCACAAGTGTTTCTCGCCTTTCTGCCTGAATTTGATAGTTTAATCACTTGAGTTGCAATTAATGTTAAAAACTCATAGGCTTACCATAATAGATAGCAGATTTATAGTGAACGTAATCTTGTCTAATTTTCTAGGAAAATTAAGATTTCGCTCGATTTGCCCCATTATATCAAATATGGTACTGCCGGCCCTCAATGTTCCCATTCCATAGGAGTTTATTTTGTGCTCACACTTCAGTTTGAGATAATTACATTAAACGCAGCGGCCATATCTCTAGACAATCCTAGCTATTACTTATTGCTGGACACTTAGTTCCTTTGCAAATATAATGCCATCATCCATTATGTAGAAGAATTTCTATCATTGTTTGGTACCTGCATACCCTTTATTATTTGAGACATTCAAAGATGGCAAGAACGCATGAGGGAATAGATATGTTTGCTGGAGACTAAGAATTGGATTGACTGACTCAATTGTCATTCCTGAGGGTCAAGAGTAAAACTACTCCCTTGTATAGTGGATAGGACTATCATGAAAATGTCAGAAGAAGTTTAGACCAGCCTGACAGTCAGGATGCGTGAGAACACAAAAAGAAAGCCAGAATGCCAGTGGCATTGCCACTCATATGATGTTTTATGGAGCTGCAAATTGGGTAATAATGTCTCATTGATGTAGAATGAGCGTGAAAAGGAACCTGATAATGAACCAAATGGAAACAACCCCAGACACTGAGGGTCTTGTTGCAGTGGATTGTACCACTGGGTTTACTACTTCAGGGTTGATGGTGGGAGGGTTCATCACTATCGTAGAGGCAAGGGGGCGGATCCTTACTTGAAAATGAATTATATAAGGCCACAGAATTCCAATATCATGATAGAGGAAAGCTTTAATAATGAGGTTAGATTCTCAGAAGTTTTTTGCGCATTGGATCCAGTTAATTATGGTGGGAGTGATTGTAATCATCAAAACTAGAATGCCCATCTGGTGTAGGGACTGACAGGCCACCAGGTAAGTGCCATCAGGACTTTGGCAAGAAGAATATGAGTAAACTAAAAAAGTTGGGTACTAGCAGGAATTTATTGGAAAGGAAAACAAAGAAAATCGACCAACAATTTCCTCAGTGCAATGCAGCTGATTAATTAGTGTTCAATTTGGTAGTGGGTCTAAGAAGGAATTGGGGCCCTCAAATTTGACCTAAATGGGCGAATTTCTGAGGAGAGGGGATAATAAAATTTAAGTATAACTGACATAAAAGGATTTGGCGGCAAGCCAAGTTGCTATCAGTTCAGCCACAAATGCCTGGGCTGAGGCTTAACTGCGTTTTTGTCAGTCAGTGTGATGGCATCTGGCCCAATGAGCATTGGAAATTCCCCAGGGCCACCCCACATAGGGGGCTCCCAATTAATTGGAAATGGGTTCAGGATGCCCAACCCGCCCATCCCCAGTCGCTGGGGCGTTTGTTTTACCAAATGAGCTATATTGGCTGCAACTCCTGATTCATTAAATAGGGGTTTCAAATTATCTGTGATAGTCCCCAAAGATACCAACTGCTCATCAGGGATCATCCTTGACGATTTTGAGGGGTGTTTGGCATCTGCAATCGTACTGCTAGCTGAGTTGAAACTGTCAGCAATCCTGGATGATAATTTGATACATGTCCCTTCTTGACTATTATTTTCTGATTGTCAGGCTTTATCCCTGTTGGTTTCAGACCTTATATCTGTGATTCAGTTGTCTCTGCGCAGATTTCCTCAATTTGGCAGACAAGATCGGCAGAAGTGAGCATGGGTACTGGGGGAAAATCTTTAGTTGGAATGCTGTCACCCAGCGCTCATCTACAATGTGGGCAGGGTTGCTCTGGGTGATGAGGGGTACAGCCGCCCTCTTTAGATCCTTCTTATTTGGAAATGGGTAATCGCCTTATCCACACAAAGGGGACGTTCCCCTGGACTTACAGGTACCAAAGGGATGTCTGTTTATCCAATAAAACTAAAGATAATTCCTCCAAGGTTGAAGATTATAGTGGATACCCAGATTCATGTGAACATACCGCCTGGACACCTTTTAAAAATTCTTGGTGCTGAAAATCCATCTGTGAAGGAGTTTTTAACCTTCCCAGGTATTCTTGACCCCACATATGCTGGCTCCACTTCCGTGCTACTGGATAACCTGACTCTGAAGGTATGAACCATTAGGCCTATTGTGCCAATTGAGATATCTACATTCAATACCAATCAAAAAATAGCTTTTTTATGGATTTGGAAACCTCCATGACTTTGGGTTAAAAGAACCTCCCACAATAGCTTTAGTCACCAACTCCATAATGGAAGATCTAACCCCAGAACAAAGAAGGAAGATAGATAAGATTTTGGAGGAATATTTGGACTTTTTCTCCAGATCTACATATGAATTTTATAATATGAAGGGGGAGAAAGAACATAACTAAATCATGAAGCTTTTAACCTCAGGGTTGTTGGTACCCTCCCAAAATCTTTAAGAATCTCCTCTCCTGCTTGTTTGATAAAAGGATTGGAGCCATTGTGTCATTATAGATTAATGTAAGATTAGCACAGCAATGCAAAAAGATAGCTACCCACTTTCATGGGTCAATAAATTCCTCCAACTCTTAGCAGGGGCCCAATACTTTTTTGCAATGGATCTTACCAGCGGTTATAGGCAGATTGAGTATCCAAGGATTGAGCCAAAAGCACTCTTATCACAAACAATGGGCTGTTTGAATCAACTTGTATGATTCAGGGGCTCTGTAATGCTCCTGCCACTTTCAGAGAGCTACTAATGGGCTCCTAGATAATCTAAAGATGTATTGCTTCTACTTTACCTTGACAATATCACCATCTTCTCTAAGACCTTCAACAGCCACTTAGACTATCTTTGTAAGGTTTTTTATCGCCTTCAAGGAGCCTCATTAAAGCTCAGATTTTCCAGTTGCTCTTCTTACTGTAAGTCCAGGGGAACGTCCTCTGTGTGTCAATTGGGCCAACTTCCCATTTACAAGTAAAAAGGCTCTGAAGAGGGTGTCTGTACCCTTCGTCACCCAGGGCGACCTCGCCCACGTGGTAGATGAGCGCTGGGTAACAGCCCTCCCTCTTCAGATCCCTCCCCCAGTGCCTACACTCACCTCACCTAAGCTTATATGCCTGATAAGAGAAATTTGTGCTGAGATCTCCGAAATGAAGTTAATAAGCCCAAAAATGAGTGGAAATGAGCCCAATGATTGGAATACACATAGTTGAAAAGGAACAAAGATTGATTCATCAGCTGGAATCACCGATGGTTTTGATTCAGCCAACACCACAATTGTCAAAATTAACCCCCTCCCAAAATCATCAGGAATCATCCCTAATGTGCAGGTAGCAGCATCAGACACCATCGATGATAGTTCAAAGCTCCCTTCTGGCAAATTGGGTGTTGCAGCCAACACAACGCTTTTGACCAAGCTAACAGCCCAGTGACCAGACATGGGCAGGTTGGGCATCCCGAACCTGTTCCCAACCAATTGGGACCACCCCTAATGGGATGGTCTTGGAAATTCCCGTTGCTCATCAGGCCAGACGCCATCACGCCAACTGCCTGAAATGCAGTTGAGTCCTGGTTTAGACATCTGAGGTTAAACCAAAAGCAGCTCAGCCTGCCACCAAATCCTTTAATGTTGGTTCCCAGTGAGTTATCTGCCCCCATTCCCAAATATTTCGCTGGTTATGTTGAACTTGAAGGACCCAATCTTGGCTTGTTTCCTCATCAATTGACCACTATTTAATCAGTTGCATCACTCTAAGAAACTGTTGGTCGATTTTTCTTCCTTTATTTTCCATTAAAAACTTTCCCAAACTTTAGTTTTTTATGTTAAAAATAAACCGCCTTTTCTGCCAACACTCACACACCCCTCGAGCTAACAGCTGTATTCATCTGGTATTTTATTATGTGCCTGTATAAGATTCTCGCTTACCAGCAGTTATTGGTGAAACTCCTTTCAGTTTCATATTCGTCAACCAGCATCAATGCCTTTAGCATTCTGGTTTGCCGTTTGGGTGCTCCAGCACCTAGGCTGGCAGGCTGGTCTAATACTAATTTGCTGTTTGCCTGACATAATTGACCAACCATTATCCCTAACCATTTCCGCCTTTCTCATTGATATTGGCATAGCAATGGCCCCTTCTTTTCAGATGAACCAGGTTGTGAATAAAATTTTCTTGTCCATAATAGCCTAGCTCACTCAAAATGTCAAATCCACACCCCATAGTTGCCGCGGCTATTGTGCCCATGTCATAGGATCTGACAATCCGACTTGCAACAAATTTATTCCCCCTATGAACCTAGAAGCTTCCCCTGACTCCACTAACATCTCTTTGGTATCACTGGATTCAGCAACAACTACCAATAAAGAGAACTTCGCTTACTTTTTTACTACCCATAAAGATTAGTGTTGGGTCCCACCACATCTCCTTTGAGGCCTTGGTGGATACCGGAGCTGCAGGCAATTTTATGAGTGTTGAACTGGCTCAACAATTGGAACTTGACCTGGATGCAGGCCCTTCAGTGACGGTTGCATCATCAGCCTCCCAAGCCTCATACCTAGTTTGTTGGCAAAGTAACATTCTCAAAAAATTAGTTTAGCTTCTGTGATCAGTTATCAGCAATGCTGAACTTGGTGTTCCAGGTTATCTTAGGAGTTGCATGGTAGCGCCAGCAACATGTTAATATTCATCTAGATTCAAATATGGTGTCTTTTGCCAATGATCAAACTGAGGGAGAATAATCTTTAGTTAGTACACTCAAAAAGCTTAAGGTCGTAGCTCAATAACTTCCCCTCATCTCCCCTTCAGTTCTTCCATCCAATTTTCCTGAAGAATTGATGCACTACTGGAGTATAAAATTCTGAGAAGGAAGACCGTCTTCCCCCTCACACCAAATTTGACTGTGGATTCTGTATGGTGGTACAGTTGGTGAATATCAACTGCCCGTGTACCCCCACACAGCGGAGGAGGAGGTTGTACTCAACACTTGGTTAGATGGTATGCTTAAAAAAGGGTGGCTGTTTAAAGAGACATCGCCAGTCGCATCCCCCATCATCTTTGCCAAAAGCTGAAGGTTGCCTCTGCCACTGTACGAATTATGGCCACTTAAACAAAGTTACAGTTCATGATCCCTACCTTCTGCCCCTATAGCAGATGATCAGCCAAGCAATTGCAAATCTCGTGTGCTCTCTAAATTGGATCTTGTCAATGCCTTCAACCAGATTCAGATAATGGAATGTCAAGAATGGCTAACAGCAATTTGGACAAAGAGAGGCATTTTCCAATTCTGTGTGATGCCCTTCAGCCTGAAGAATGCCCCTGCTACATTTCAACAAACGATTAGCTGTGTACTGGGCAATCTCCAGTTCACTTGCGCGGTCAAATATATCAACAACATTCTGGTTCACTCCCCGAATCACAAACAACATGCTATTGACTTGGAAGCGGTCATGGCTGCCTTGCACAAGGTGGTCTTGTCATCAAGCCTTCCAAATGTGAGTTCTATAAAGAAGAAGTTACCTTTCTCAAGAACCTCATCCTTAAGGATGGCTACGCAATTCCCCCTAACAAGTTGTATGCTATCCGGAAATGGCCTACCCCAACAACCCAGAAACAATTACAGAGTTCCTGGGAACCATTATTTTCCTAAATAAATTTCCCCGGCACTTTCTCAGCTTGCTGCCCCACTCCACCCCCTCACTGACAAGAATGTACCATTTTGTTAAATGACCAAATGCCAGCAGGCGTTTGAGTCAATCAAGGAAGTGTTTTTATCCCCTCCCATGCTGAAACATGCAGATCCTGCTAAGCCATATATCATCACGTGCAATGCCTCCTTGGTGGCAGTGGGGCAGTGCTTCTCCAAGAGCATGAGGGCTTGGAACATCCAGCTGCCTTCTTTTCCCAAAAATTTACATCTATGGAGTAATCCTGGGCCATTTATTATAAAGAGTTGGCAGCCATAACATAGGCATTGACTCATTGGCGGTACCTGTTACTCGGTGCCCAGCATGAGTTAACTGTTTGCATGGATCACCAAGCTCTCTTGTATTTCCATAAACTTCAAAATTGGTGCATTGACAAGTCTGAACCTATTGGGACTTGTGCAGTTTCAATTTCAAATATGAATTTGTAAAAGGTGCACTTAATGTACTTCCCAATTTTCTCAGCCGCAACCCCACCCACTGTCCCACAGATTTGGATAAAGCGGACCTTATTACCATGATTACCGCTGCTCAAGTTATCTCAATTGTTCCCCCCATCGTCTCTTCTACTTCCCTTGCTCCTGACGCCCCACTTGTTGCTCAAGTCTTAGCTGGAAAAATGACCTGCCCCATTGGGGTGGAGTTATTCGAGCTATTGGTCCTTCAAAATCAAAAATACTCTCTGTACTCCATGGTGGAGGGACTCATCTATTTTAGGTCATGAATTTGGGTTCCCCCTCAATTTCTGAGCCGAGGTATTTCATGCACATCATGACCCTCCCACAATTGGCCATCCGGGCAACAAAAAATGCATCAAATTGATAAATTGAACCTATAACTGGGTGGGCTTAACTAAGGAAGTTCCAGCTTGAAGTGCAGATTGCGTTACCTGTGCTCAGGTAAAATCAGACCACTCAGGAAGGAAGAGTCTTCTACACCCATTACAACAGTCGGAGGGTCCATGGACATTGGTGTCCATGGATTTTATTGTCAAACTCCCCTGTTCTAATGGGTTTACAGCAGTGATGATGGTGGTCAATTGCTTCATCAATTTTTTCCTATTCATTCCCTGTACTTCTGCGATCACATCTGAAGAGACCACTCGGCTCTTCGTACGTCATGTGTTCTTGATGTTTGGCCTCCCACAGGAGATCATGAGTGACTGCAGATCCTAATTTACAGTGCAGTTTTGGAATGAGCTTTTATCCATCCTAAAAATCACCCCCTGTCATTCCACCGCTTACCATCCCCAGTCCAATGGACAAACCAAGTAGGTAACCAAATTTTGGAACAGTATTTGCATTGTTATACTTTGGCCACCCAGGATACTTGAGCCAATGACCTCCTTTTCACCTAATTTTCCTATAACAATGGTAATTACGCCTCAACGGGGCTTTCTCCTTATGAATCAACGTTAGGTAAATAATCCCTCTTTTTCAGTTGGTACCCATATATTCCCAGAGGTTTCTGCTGCCGCAGATCATGTTGAGCATAACCGGTCTACCCAGTCCTTAGTACTGGAGCACCTCACAAAAGCTATCAATGATTATAAACCATTTGCAGATTGAAAACAACTTCCTGGTCACGATATTGCAGTGGGCTCTTATGTTATTTTAGACACTCACCATCTGCGGATGCTGTTACCTTCCCAGAAGTTTGCAAGCAAGCGTTCATGTCCCCACCTGGTGGAGGATTACTTGGGCAATGGTACTTTTCGGTTGAAATTGCCAGATCATTGGAAACAGCACACCGTCTTCAATGTGTCTCTGTTGTCCCCATTCAAGTGGATCATCCCCACGGAACCCAAAACAATTGTGATAGAGGATGCAGAAGAAGCTGAGGTGAAAAACATCTTAGCATCCTGCAAATCCTGGAAGTCAGTTCAGTATCTCATGGCCTGGAAAGGGTTTCCAGCTTATGAAAACAGTTGGGTTAAGGCTCGCGATTGTGCTAACTGCATGGAACTGATCAAAGTGTTTCACGAATCCTACTTCAACGCCCCCCATCCCCCCCAAAAAAGTCACAACGGTCATGGCAATCAAACTACCCAAGGTGCACAAAAATGTGGCCCTTGAGCAGTTTTCCAGCGGTAGTGCCCTTCCTTTGGAAAAAGGAAAGGTAATGTAAGTCCAGGGGAACGTCCCCTGTGTGTCAATCAGGCCCTCTTCCCATTTCTGAGTAAAAGGGCTCTGAATAGGGTGGCTATACCCCTCTTTACCCAGGGCGACCTCTCCCAAATGGTAGACAAGTGCTGGGTAACAGCCCTCCCTCTTTGGATCCCTCCCCTGGTGCCCACACTCACCTCGCCCAAACTTGTATGCCTGGTCAGGGAATTTTGCGCTGAGATCATCAAAATAAAGTTGATCAGTCTGAAAACAAGTGGAAATGAGCCAGATGATCGGAATCCACATAGTCAAAAAGGAACAAAGATTGATTCATCAGCTGGAATCGCTGACAGTTTCAATTTGGCCAACACCACAGTTGTCATAATTAACCCTCTCCTAAAATTGTCAGGGATGATCCCAATGTGCAGGTAGCAGCATTGGACACCATCAATTATAGTTTGAAGCTCCCTTCCGGAAAATTGGGCATTGCAGCCAATGTAACGCTTTTGACCAAATGAATGGCCCAGTGACCAGGCACGGGCATGCTGGGCATCCTGAACCCGTTTCCAACCAATTGGGACCGCCCCTACATGGGGTGGCCTTGGGGGATTTCTGTTGCTCGTTGGGCTAGATGCCATCACGCCAATCGCTGGAAACATAGTCAAGTATTGGTTCAGGAGTTCGAGGTCAAACTGACAGTGACTTGGCCTGCCGCTGAATCCTTCAATGTCAGTTCCCAGTGAGTTATCTGCCCCCATTCCCAAATATTTCACTGGTTAGGTCAAACTTGAGGGACCTAATCCTGGCTTGTTTCCTCATCAATCGACCATTATTTATTCAGTTGCAATGTACTGAAAAATTGCTGGTCAATTTTTTTCTCTTTATTTTTCATTAAAAACCTTTCCCAAAATTTACTTTTTTATGTTAAAAATGAACCGCCTTTTCTGCTGACACTCACACACCCCTCGGGGTTAATGGCCATATTCATCTGGTATTTTATTATGTGCCTGTACAAGATTCTGGCTCACCAGCAGTTATTGGCAGATTTCCTTTCTAGTTCCATATCCTTTGTACCAGCAGCAGTACCTTTAGCATTCTGGTTTGCCATTTGGGTGCTCCGGCACCTAGTCTGGCAGGCAAGTTTATTTCTAACTTGCTATTTGCCTGACACTTAGAGCTCAGATGGAGTTTCAAGGCAAAAGGTCACTAAAAATGAATTCAATCTTCGCAAGGCAAGATCGCCACAATAAAGAAAACTAAACTTCCCCAAATACTTTGGGACAACAAGTGTTCCTAGTTATGGTAGGGTATCAAAGGCGATTCATACCACAATTCGCTGACCTGGTTGAGCTTAGAATGTATTTGTTACACAATAATGTACTCTTTGAGTGGAACTTCGAAAAGGTTATAGGCTTTCAATATCTTTATGACTGCAATCATCTCTCAGCCTTTGTTAATCTATTTGAACTTTGACCAACCATTTGTATTGTTTACAAATGCCAGCGACGTTTCTGTAGGGGCCATCCTAGCCCAAATAGATGAAAAAAAGTTGTTTGATCCATAGCTTTTTTCAGCAAAACTTTTAAAAAAGTTGAATGAAACTACAGCGTGACTGAATGTGAATGTTTAGCAATATTTCTTGCAGTCAAGCACTTCTGACAGTATTTATATGGGAATGTTTCACTATCATCATTAAACAAACTTTATTAAGGTAAAGCAAGATCTTGAAAGATGCAATGATGATTTTCCAGGTGGGTCCTCCAGCCGCAGAGCTATGACTTTTTGATAGTGCATTGGGTGGCACTACTCATAAGAACGCAGATGGGCTTTCCAGGATGTCGACCCTCACTGTGTTATTACTTTATAAGGACCACTTTATGACATAATTGACTGGTTAGAAAAGTGAAAAATAAAGCCCTTTGAAATGGTGAAGATGCTATGTACAATGGATTGGGACACTCAAATACAAGATAGCATGTTGTATAAGAAGGTTGACAGGAAGTGGCTTCCCTATCTATGACACTCCTTGAGGATTGAAGTTATCTTAGAAGAACATACCAAGGTGTGAAACAGGGCAATCAAGAAGACTTATGAGTGGTTAGGGAAGTATTGCTACTGGGACTAAGTATTTGAGATTACTCAGAATGGTTTTAGACGCTTACTTGACATGAAGAATCCGTTATCAGCTAAACTTATACTTCCAGTATGAAGTTGTTGCCCCCTTCACACCTTTTAGTATCATTAGCATGGATGTCGTTGGGCCCTTATTCATGGGCCTCCTTGGCCATCGCTATAACATCCTAGCCCCTGACCATTTTACCAAGTGTGTTGAGGATGTCTTGATACTTGCTACCACCGCCAGGGCTACTTACTTATTCTTGTTTCACTCCAAGTATCGCCCAACATGAGTGCCCCAGAGTTCTGCTATTGAACTTTGGGTTATATTTCACTTCCAAGTTTTACAAGAATTAACCTCCCTGTTTAATAATAACAAACTTTTTACTGCACCTTATATCCTTTGATAAACAGTACAGTTGAGCGGGCTAATAGCACTCTGGTCACTATTCTCCATAAAATGGCTTCCACGGACACCATGCAATGAAATCACTACCTGTCATCCACGTTACTTGCCAATCAGATCAGCTAACATTGTGTGATCAAATTTTCCCCTTTCAGGCACTTTATGGTAGGGAGCATCAATAACTAGCAGCTTCCAGCATTTGCTAGAATCTGCCTTTCTTGATACAGCTGAATAGATGTTGAGAGCGCTAGAAGATAAAATAATTAGGTTGCAAGCGTTAGACACGCAAGAGATCATCACTACTATAAAGAAAACTACTTGATCAAAAGCCAAACATCCCGCTCTCCCCTTATTCCACATTAGAGATCTTGTGTTATAATATCATCACTAACCTGATGATCAGCCGAACAGGTTAGATACTTCCTGGTCAGGACCCTACCATATACTCTATAAAGACTAGCTCTAAATACTCCATCAATGACGTCACTCAAGGTACAGTAGTCAACCGCATACATGCAAGGTTCCAGAGCCCTTGTCTTCCTTTGCCAGGACATTGAGGGGAAATTTGGTTGTATTTGCTTCCAGAATGGCTCAATCATCTCAGGATCAGGATGATAAAAAGTTTATTATCATCTAGAAGTTCAAGCATTCCAAAATTGTTGAATTGTTGACAAATGAGACTTTTCCCATAACTAGCAAGAAGTAATATTAGAATTTTTAAATTATCATGTGATGAGACTCCGTCTTGACACTAGGGGTTGCCACTCTGGGCGCCCTAGTGCAAAGGGAGATCAGCAATCCTGAAGCTAATCTAAGAGAAAGGTCACAGATCGATCAATATATTGGATGAGAAGCAAAGATCCTGAGCAAAAGAGACTTGAGCGCCCCATATTTCGCAATACCCAAATCATCCTATAAATATAAGAAGTTTTCTACAAAAAAGGTTATAATTTATCTCCTCAAAAATTTATCCCAATTTTTCTTTGCATAGTTACAATTATAGGTATCCTAACCCAGGATAGTGCACAATAATTTACCCTAAATAAGCGAAAGTGCTACGCCATCACCTTTCTTTAGCCATTCCAAAGAACATAGCGTTATAAGGGCCATTACCAGATTCTGTTCTCATGTCTCTGGGCACTCAACCCTATTAACTTTTAGTTTTTCTTGCGAAAAGCCAAAAAGCAGTAATGGTTATGAACTGCTAAAATATAGATTGCAAAAATCTGGTATTGCCCCATTTCAATGAGGATAAGTGGACGTATAGCAACGCCAAAGAAACAATCATGAATAAGTTCAGCAGCCCTGAGAGGATGTATAGCTGCAAACAGGAGTTCATGGGAATTCGATTAAAAAGGAAAAAACCTTAGCTGCTTTTGCAATTAATTTTACTATGAAGCTCAAATCCTGTTAGGTATAAAAGTTTTAGTAGGTTTTGATTTACATATTACAATGAAGATGGCGCTTCAGCCCTACAGAGAACTGAACTGCACCATAGTTTTAGCACTGAAAGCAGAAACTCAGTTCCCAAATGGGAATTACTTTTAAGATGTTAGGATAATATTTAATGCGACCAATCTAACACCTAAAGAGATATCAACCAATTAGGATCAGATCTCCGGTGTAACATTTCTCTTGACTGTAACCAAAGTTCAAAATTGGGCCTGAAGCTTTAAATTAGTGGAGAGGTTGATAAAAGAAAAGATGGGACGAAATAAACTACTGTAGTGAGTTAGAAAGCGTTAATATCTATATGATGTGTGGGGACGTAGTTCTGAGTGTAACTAACTGGCTCACACCAGTATGACACAAATGAACTTGGTTAGAACACCCAAGTCAACAACTAAAGTAGGGATGTTAACCCAAACATCCCCTTTGGACTCGTGCATTTAGTCTAAAATTATCAACAAACCCACAGAAGATAATTAAAAAAAATGATGCTAAGAAATTATTTCTGGTCCAAAGTGAGAACTTTAAGTGAGGCAATTGCCTGACTAAAAGAACTCTCCAACTCCATAAGTAGGCGAATTTTAAGAGAACATGGACTGAAATAACGGTTATATAATAAGGAATGCCTTCATTCTTAGTTGTAAATCCTAGAAGACGAAATTTAGGAATTTACCAGTTTGACTTCACTTATTTATGCGCTTCAACTTACAAAAAAATTTAGCTTTGCCAACCTACATCTGGTTCACTAAATATTTTAGCTTCTGAGGTCCTGGGCGATGAGTTAAATTTTATGTGAACAGATTCATTGGTTTCAAATGGGATTCTAATCTCAATACCTTGAAATGAGAATCCAGAAACTCTATTCATTTCAGGATGATGTTTCCCCATATCAAACTCTTCTGAATTAACCTCAAGTGCAAATACTAAGGCAATATGTTTGTTGGGGAGTGCCTCAACCGTTACACTGAGGGGACCTTCGTGGCCTGTACAATGAGTATCTTTCACAGCCTTCCAGATTGACCGCCTAGTTGGCACCCTCATTGTTCTGAATTGTCCTCATGACTGCAATGGTGGAGGTCGCGCTTCTTGAGGTTCAGATGTAGGGATGAAATTCAGGAAGGCATCTCCATTACTTCTAGTGCACGTGATTCTTCCTAATCAAAACTCTTATCAGTGCCTTCAAGAGACACGTTTTATTTATGATAGCTTAAGTGTTGACTTATTGAAATTCAATTAAGGAGTAGGGATTTCGACTTGTTAATTGTCTACAATACTGACAAAACCCCATTAAGATCCTGCAGGGGGGAAGTATAGGGCTGAAGAAATTAGCCAAGTACTCAGTTCACCACTGTCCCCTGATTGACATTGGCAATGGTGTACTCATAGTTCACCTTAAAATGATGTAAAGTCTAGACCAAAAAATGTTAAGCTTATTCTGTCAACCTTTAGGTCAATAGTGATGTTGATATCTTAACTAGATGGATTACTTCCAATAGTATTAGGACTAGAGGTGTCAGTTTGTTGGGTGTAATTGCTAGCTAATCACCTAGTTTGATACTATTTTTTGTTATATTGTTAATTTGATTTAGTTCATCAGAATCTGAGTTTGCCGCAAATTTACTATATAAGGTGATTGTGGGAAATCTGGCGGAAAGCCAATGAATACATTGCTGAGCGTTTGAAAATGGTTCTGCAGTTAAATTTGGAGCACTGACAATTCACAAAAAGGATGCTTAAAGTTGTATTTAATTTGATGAATTAAATACAATCAACAGGTGACTCATGCTGATGATGGATTAATCTAATATTGGTATTTGGTGATCAGTTGAGTGGATTAGGAGGGAATCGCTATGATTAACGAAGTGATGATCTGATAAAGTTCTGGCATCAAGTGGCCAATGGGTTTTTGGTATTAATTGGCCAATGAGTGCTTGGGCGCAGTAGCCCAGAAGTAGTATAAATAGTCGTTCATTTCCTCCAAAATAAACATCTCTTTTTTGCTCATCTTTTCTTATTTGTTTGAAGCAGTTAGAGCCACTAGAGTGGGGAAGATGGGACAGGAGATCCCCAATAGGCGCATGTGATTAAGCCTGGAGCGGCCGGCGTAGCCAGCTCCCATGCCTCCTTCCATATGAGGAACTGGTGGGAACCTGGCCAGCTGGTCACCAATGGCGGATTCTGACTGGCCACCAACCTTGCAGGGTGCAGCGTGGGAGTGCCATAGCCTCCCAAGATGGGGGATGGACTCGCTGGGGCATGCCCAGATGGGTTGGTGAAGGGTTGCAAGGGTGGGGCAGCGCAGGAGTGCCTGAGCCACCAAGGATGGGGGAAGGACTCGCTAGGGCAACCATCAAAGACACCTGGGGCTAAGGCGAAGTCATTGGTGATTGGTTGGTGGGTTGGACGTGAAATTGTAGAAGTTGGTATGCCAATGAAGGCAAAACGGCAAAAGGCCAACCAGTCTCCATACTGGTTGTCCTGGCACACTAGTGGAGACCATGGTCAATTTTGCAACAGTGGTGCTCACTACAGGGGGCTTTGCTTTTGGGCTGCTTGAGTAGTTAAAGGACTGGTTATGGAGTGGCAAAAGCCAACGGTTAAGACTGGCGTTCCTATAGAGGGGGGCGCTGGGGGTCTTAGCCCACCATTAGGGTGGGTCACGCTGAAGGATACCATCTGGCTAAGTGGATGGCAGTGTCTGGATTTTAACCAGATGGTCCTTCCAATAGTATCAGTATTAGGGGTGTTGGTTAGTTGGGCGTGCTTGCCAGATAATCGCCTAATTTGATACTATCTAATGTTATAATTACTATTAGAGTTTAGGTTTTGATGGAATCTTCATTTGATGCCAAAATGCCAATTTGAGGATTGGTGTGGGAGTTTTCAGCGGAAAGCTGATGAATCCTTTACTATCCATTCGAAACTGGTTCCTCTGCTAAATTTGGAGCACCAGTAAATCATGCCAAGGATGCTTAATGTTTTATTTAATTTAATGAATTTATATATGATCAACTGGCAACTTATGCCAAGGATGGATTGACCTAATTTAAAAATTCAGTGATCAGATGAGCGGATTAGGAGGGAATTGCTAAGATTAATGAAGTGATGATCTGATAGATTTCTTGCATTAAGTGGCCAATGGGGTTTTTGGTATTGAATGGACAATGAATTCTTGGGTGCAGTAGCCCAGAAGTAGTATAAATAGTCATTCATTCCCTCCAAATATACATCTCTCTTTCGCCCAATTACTTTTTAGTTATTAGAAGTTTTTTTGATTAGGTTAAAAGTAGATGGGACAGGAGATCCCTGATAGGTGAAAGTGATCATCCATGGAGTGGCCAGCACTGCCATCCCCCATGCCTCATCCCTATGATGAACCAGCGGGAACCTGGCCAGCTGGCTACCAGAAGATGCGCTGACTGGCTGCCAACCTTTTGGGGTGCAGCGTGGGAGTGCCATAGCCGCCCAAGTTGGGGGATGGACTCGCTGGGGCATGCCCAGATGGGTTTGGTGAAGGGTTGCGAGGGTGGGGCAGCGTGGGAGTGCCTGAGCTGCCCATGTTGGTGGCAGGACTTTCCGGGGAACATGCTGAGGACACCTGGGGCTAAGGCAAAGTCTTTAGTGGTTGGTTGGTGGGTTGGATGCGGACTCATAGGGGTTGGTACGCCAATGAAGGTGAAACATCAAAGGGCCAACCAGTCTTCATAATGGTTGGCCTGGCACACTAGCAAGCCCATGGTCAATTTTGTGACAGGTGATATTAGTATGAGGTCAATTAAATAGAAATTGGGTAAGAGTGCTCAGCTAACATTAAATTGGAATGTTTTTCTTTCTGTGGTGGTGACTTTGCCTTGCGTGGCTAGGGCTTAAAGCTGGACACTTTCATTGTATAGGGCCCTCATGGTTGAATTGGAGTTTTCAGGAATGGAGGTACCAAACAGGGGCTGAATGCTACTTGGTAATCAGGAAGCACTTCATTTTGAGCTTTAAAGGGGGACATCTCAATGATTTTATGGTAGTTTATTTGGTAAGCAAGAAAAGTGCTGAGTAGATAATGATTCCAGCGGGTAGTGTCAGAGGCGGCCATCTTCCGTAAGATAGAGATGAGGATTCTGTAAGCATGTTTCACCGCCCCATTTGTTAATGTGTTGTTTTGGGCATAAAAACTCAGGTTAGTTCCAAAAAAAGAAACTAGTTCTTGGACTACCTGTGAGGGGAAATTTTTATCCCATTGTCTGGTAGTAAAGTTTGTAGTCATTCAAGATGAACGAAAATGAATCTAATAAGGAATTGGGCCGTGGCTTTTGCAGTGGTAGGTTGATAGAAACCGCTTCAACTCATTTTAGTCAGATGGTCCATTGCTAAGAGGAGTACTTATGGCCATGCATACCGGTGAGTAGTGGGCTCACTACATAAATGCTAATGACATTAAAGAGACCAGATGTGGCCATATTTGAGTGCTGATATCAGGGGATATCCCGATATTGATATTGCAAGTCATACAAGCCTCTAGATTTTCATGGATGGTCTCAACAATTCTGCCCTGATAGCATCATTTCTTCAGCTATTCGTGGGGTTTCTTCACTGCCCCGTGTCTCAAAGTCATATGCCCTTCAAGAATAACGTTGTAACTAGAAGAAGGGTTGGTATAAGATAACCATTGATTATTGACTTTATTATACAGCATTCTTTCCTTAATCTGAATGTCTTGGGTCATTTTTCAAAACTTAACTTGGATCTTGGGAGTCTCCAACTCCCAGCGTTTGGCCCGCCAATTAAGCAAAAAAGTCAGTCCCCATCAGAGGTCAAATCAGCCATTATCATAATTATAAAGACACCATTGGCGTCATGATAAATCGCTCCTGTGCGTTGTACTATAGTAAAATTGTAGCTTTGCAGCCTTTGAGACCATTGGGCTAACCTACCATCTGGGTCCTTAATCTACTGCAGCCATTGGAGAGAGATAGCCAATGATAATAGTGAAATTGGTGCCATATATATAGGACCAGAGATGTTTGATTGCAGATTAATAGCCAGGCATACGCACTCTTTAACGCCATAAAATCTGTTCAGCCTTGGTCAAGATCTTACAGAAGTAAGCTACGGGGTGATTGATCTGATCCTCATCATATTGAGCTAAGATGGCCCCAACACCAACATCACTAGTATCCGTGAATAGCAAAAAGGATTAATTAGAATGTGGATGAATTAAAATAAGCTTAGAACAAAGAGTGGTATGCAACGCTCAAAAGCCTATTACTGTTCAGGCCTCCACTCAAAGAGAACATGCTTCTGTAGAGTAAGACTAGGGTTTGGCCAAGTTAACGAACTGAGAATTGAACTGAAAACAATAGCCCACCATGGCCAGGAATCTTTGAATATTCTTAAGGCTATGAGGGAATGACACTTTCTTAATGGCATCAACTTTTCCAAGATGGACTGGATACCATCTTTTAAAACCTTATACCGAGAAATTCAATCTCAGACTAGAAAAAACACTTTTAATGTTTTTACTATTGATCCTTTATAAGATTGTTAAAGACTTTACAGAGGTGTTCCATATGACCGTTGAAGCTTTGCAAAAAATGGAGATAATATCGAGGTACATGAGGACATAAGTTATTTCATGTCACCTAAGATTCCATCCATGGCGCGTAAAAAAGTGGCGGTCGTGGTGCAAAGGCTCTGAAGCATCCTCATGGGTTCTAATAGGACCTCATTGGCTATAAGTGCACACTTGACAAGTATTCAGAAAAGAGCTCTACTTGACAATAACTGCAAGCAAGATCCATAGTAGAAAAGTATTGTGACCTGACAAGCAGGCAGAAAGAGTTGTCAATTTTATGCAAAAAACTGTCTTTTTTTGGTGATGTAAAAGAGTATATGATAGTCCATCACCACATGACAGCTGCCTTCCTTCTTCCAAATCAACAAGAGAGGGGATGCCCAAGGGCTACGTGAAGGCACCAATAGTCCAGCTTCCAGTAGTTTTTTAAGCTCAACGGCCACCTGAGCTTCTCCACCTTGCTTTTTTGGTAAGGTTGGGACTAAATGGGGGATCATCCCCAGTCTCCAAGTGATAGTGAACACCACTTAATTTCTGAAATAGTAGGTGAAGTTGAGAACAGGTCCGAGTACTCATTCAATAAAATCTTAACCTGACCTTATTGCTCACAAGTGTGCTCTCTTCTAATACAGGTGTCAACTAAAGCTACTGATGGGGGTGTTTCCAACTCAAGATCCCTTTGACTTCCAAAGATAAAGACATTGTTGACATCTTCACAGGTAAGAGGTGAACATAAGCAGCTGAATTATTAGGGCCCACTATTATAGGTTTGCCAGTAAGGGTAGCAACAACCCCAATATGGATCCATCATAGGGGGAGCAAAGATTCTAAACAGGTTAGGACCTTCTTAAATAATGGCTTAACTAGTCTCAGATCTCCAGAAGATATCCAGAGGGAATGTTGACATGAACCCGGGTGCAATGATAACCTGAGACTTTGGTGGTATAAAGGTTGTATTAGTCAAATAAATTGAAATGCCTTCTTGATCATCTACCGCAGGAGAGGGCATCCATAATCATGAGCCCCTTAAATGATACTTGGGGTGATTAATTTGGCTTACACTCTTTTATAGACAAGAACAAGATTTGACTTCCATTTTGGTATCTATGAGGTTTTGAAAAGCCAGTGAGACAGGGTGCCCAGCAAGGATGAAAATCCTACATCATAGTGCACTATGGCTAAGTGATCATGGAGAAACTGATTCCTGAGGAGAAGGTCTTAGCTTGAGTTATATAATGCGACAGTGGGGTATCAATGTAAAGTTCCCCAAAGCAAATGAATAAAGAAAAATAGGATCAATAGAATGATTACATTGCCACCAAGTTGTGTCATATTTTATGTAATGCGGCAAGTCTGGAGCGATCATGATGCAATTCATCAATCTAGATGAAATGACATTCACAGGGAAACTCTTGTTGACAATGGCGTTAACAGGGATTTTATGGCTCTCAAACAGTGACAAGTGAAGCCAAACTCCCAAACTGTGGAGGTAGCGTATGAAACATAGGAGATGCATCAGAAGAAGAATAAGCAGTATCAGGTTCTTTATTATCAATGGATACCAAAACATCTTCTTCTGGTTTGACAGCTTCAGGCTCATTAGGGTTCGCTGTTTGTTCTTGATGTAGTGCAGGGATGTCAGCATAAAGTGCTTCGTCCATTATGTTGATGGCCCTTTTACAGTCTGCTCAGCGAGTCTTTTACAACAAGACTTGGCACTGTGACAGAACTTATTGCACTAGGAGCACTGAGGACAGGGATTCTTCTGGGTTTTAACAATGTGAACCTGAGGGAAGCTGGAAGAAAATGAATGCATTAGACTTTGGCTGCAGGTAGTCGCAGGTATTTTATTAAGCGCTTTCTTAATTTCTTAAATTCACGTATTACCATACTTTTGGCCAATCATATGAATTTGGACCTAATGATAAGATCCTCATGTGGAGATGACTGCATTATGGCATCATCCAATGTAATGTAGTTAGTTGTTATCAAGGGCTGCGCTTTGGTATAAAATTGGCTGAAGAACTCCACAGGGCTTTTTCCTTTGTTCAGATGAATGTCCATAAACGCTTGTTTCTTGATTGGCCAAGGTTTAGTTGCCTATAAATTTTAAGATTATGGTGGTACAGACTTGTTCCTAAGTTTGGCATTCATTTATACAGTGAGTCATAATCTCCTGAGCGGTGCTATTCAGACAAAATGGATATGCTTCACCTTTTTTCAGTTGGTAGCCTCTTTCATGGAAATCTCATTAGTATATAGGAAGGAGACAAAAATACCTGTTGGGGGAAATTTCTTCTTAGAACTAAGCTTAAAATTAGTCACAATAGGAGTGGAAAGGGTATTGGCACCAGGGATTGGTGCAGATTTGGAAATCTTGGTTTCTGCATAGGCGCAAAGGGCCTGTTGACCCATTCGTCATCTCAAGCCCTAAGGGTCCTCTTGGATATCATCCCAGTTTTGGTTTAGGGATATGATGTAGGCTTTGTGAGAAAACTGCTTTTAAAGCCTGAATGTTGGCGCGGTGGAGAAGCGGCTGGCTCTATAAGATATTAAAGCATGTTTTGGACCCTTAAAAAGTTTGTCAGTCTAGGCGATGCAATTAGTGGTGAGCATAGTGAAGGCGCTGAAATAATCCATCTCATCTGACAAGGCCTCAATTTAGACTCTAAGTTTGAGAGGAACTCCATCCTCTTGGAGCTTGCATCTTTGAGCCACATTGTTTATATGATCCCGTAAGGCAGTGAGAGCTGTATAAACGTCCTTTTCCCAGGAATCATAAGGGTCTCCAGGGGTAGGGATAATGGGCCCAGTGGATCCTTAAGGCTTATGGGGACTTTATAAACTTTAGACCTCAACAGGGCTTTGATACCTTCACACTTGGAGGCAGTGTTGGAGAGGCTAACTACTGGTAGTGCTGCTAAAGGGTCCACACAAGGCCTTAATTTGTTTGAGTCATTTATTACAGGCAGCCTCAAGGAGTTGTACATTATGAAAAAGCTGTTTTGTGGTAACTTATAATTCCACTATCCAATACTGCAAGCTGGTTACAAGTTTCAGTGATTAATCTATGGCTATTGAAATTGGCTTAAAATGTCATAGATAAACGAGGAGGCCGCTTTATGGAAATTGACAATATTGAATTATAGGGTTTGATTGATACCTAGCTTTTGGGAGACTTCATGTGACGCAATATGACTACTTGTAAGAGGTGATGTATGACAAGTTGGACAAAACTCAAAGATAGCATTCAGTACATAAAGCCAACTATCCTGCTGGCAGTAGAGCGGAGGTATGTAGGTTTTACATTGTGGAGGGTACAGAAAGAGTTTTGGGAGCAACTGGAGTGGCCTCCCACAGAATAAATGCCAATTAGTAACTGTTGGGTAATTTTGTTATGGTTTTCATACTGAAGATGATACTAATTATTGTCACCAAATGGTAGGGTTAACTGGAAAGTGGCCTGAAACTACAAGCTTTCAGGCTGCATGGGAGGTATTTTATATTGCAATGTGTTAATATATTGAGTTATGCTTCTTGACTGATAGCTGGTTTATGTTCTTAACTGCTATTATTCTCCATTTTCATGATAGACATTTTCACTTGAACTGCTCAGAGCCCCCTGTAGAGAGCACCACATATCTTAGATACCTGTTCACTTGACTTTAGTCAAAGTTCAGTAATGGCTCAAAGCTTTAAACTAACAGAGAGGTCAATAAATAAAAAAACGGGACAAAATATATTACTCTTACTAAGTTAGTAAGCTTCAATATTTATAGGATGTGTGGGGGACATGGTGCTGAAGGGGACTTTTATTGCCCTGTACAATCAGTATCTTTTACAGCCTTCCAGTTCGACTGCCTTGTTGGCACCCTCATTGTTTGCACCGTTCTTGTAATTGCAATGGTGGGTGTCACGCCTCTTGAGGTTCAGAAATTCGGGATGAAATTCTTAAAATTATCTTCATCAATATAAATGAATGTGATGCTTCCTAATCAAAACTCTTAACAGTGCCTTCAGAGCATGTTTTATTCATGATGGATCAAGAGTTGACTTAATGAGGATCAATTTTGGAGTAGGGAATTTTGACTAGCACATTGTCTCAAATCATGAAACAGACTATAGTGGAACTCAAAAACAAAAATATGGGGAAATTTTATTAATCATAAGAAATGAGATTAATTTGAAAGAATGTTGTACAAATATGGATATATTAATTTTCAAAACTACTGTCATAAATGTGTTGCAACTGAATTCTTGCCACCCAATGTTGGGAAAAAGCCAAGAGAGAATGTGAATCATGTTTTGCCTCAAGATGAGGAGTCTGTTATAAATTCAGGACAAAGTTCAGTATTCTATATGTGTAACAATTTAGCACTGCATATAAAACCACTCTGATATATATAAGCCCAGATGGAGTAGATATTTCTGATATTTGCAGAAGACTAGGAAAGGATCTACTGTATTAAGTTTTAACATCAAATACATGTGCTGTCACAAGAGTGAAACCAAAAATGAAGAAAATTGATTAGAAATTGTAGAGAAAGTCAATTGGTCCCAAACTCAACAGTTAATGAAAAAGCACAAAACGCTGATAATGAAATAATCCACTCAAGTTATAGTTGGTAATTATAACATTTCCATACCAATACGCGCTATTATGGGGACTTTTTAGATTTGTTGGTGGGATTAAATTGACCGTTAAGCATGGCGAATAATGCTAAGAGTCAATTATTGGAGAAAAATGAGCAACTTATAAAAATGGAACTTTCAATTGGCAATAAAGTCATATATTATGAAGCCAGATGGATCAATTGCCATCTTTAAATGGACAAATTATGATTATAAACTGTAGCAATTTTTGAAAAGTCAGGAACAAATGCCCAATGGTTATACCATTTGAAATTATTGCCAAGTCAGTAACAGATGTCTATATGCTGATAAATATTGGTGATAGCCATATAGTGAATTTTGTTCATAGAAATACTTAAAGTATTTGATCTAAGAGAGAAATTATAAAAAAATAATATAAGGTAAAAAACATAGCAAAAAAATGTAAAAGATTGTAAAATATATAAAATTTCTTATTTATTTATAAAATTATTTCTTGAAAAAATAAGATATATAATATAATATTTATTCTATCAATTAGTTTTTACTTTTGCCACAGTCATGTGTATCTGGAAGTTTTACTACCTTTCATTGTATGTGTGGAGAAGGGGATGGATTATGAAGGAAGTAAAAAAGAGCAGGAACATCTGACAAGACCAGCTCATGCCAAAACTGGAGCTGCTGTGGAGAGTCACAAGAAAATAGAAATGAAGTTCCACAATAATCAAGTTGTGAGAATCCTGACTTAAGAGAATACAGGCATTAAAGAATTTATTGGTGAGACCAAGCAAGTGATCCTAGTATTGCATGTAGCTATGAGATCCTTGACCTAGGCAAAACAAGCGTTCAGGAAATATTATTGCCAAAAATTGGCTAAAGTAGTCCTTGTTTATTGTGTAACCTCGGAAATCACACTTGTAGGAGATGGCAGCAAACACAAGAATAAGAAGAGGAAACATCTACTGATAATGGGCATAGAAGTGCATTGAAAAGAAGAAAAATGATCTAGCTCTGCCGAGATCAATTTAAAAACATGCTGGCTGATTCAGGTCATGTAATAAAGTAGCATTTGCCTCCAAAACTCAATCTTCAATGGATAATCTAATCAAATGGGGATGTGTTGAGATTTTAAGATGGCAACAACTTGCTAGCTTAATAGATTATAATATTATCTGTTTTATCCGCTGGGGGTGATTTATTATAAGAAAACTTATAATGGATGTGGGGGTATTATTTTGTAACTATAGTTTGGGTTAATTCTCAATAGGACATTACCTAGTTCAAAAAGTTTTGATCACGCCAGATGATAATGTTCCATAAGGAATGATCCCAATGATGTTTGCAAGTTTTTTAAGTAAATGTTTGTTGGAATATCAGATGACCACATAATCCAACCTTTTAACCAATTAATAGATTTGATGATTAAGTTATAATAGTATAGGATTGGCAACAGCAACTAATTAATGAGATTATTGTTGGGCATCACCCTAATGATATTAGAGTTCACCAACTAATTAACGATTGTCAGGCATCATCCCAAATGATATTTGAGGCTGCTGTCTGATGAGATTATTGTTGGGCATCATCCCTGACAAAATCAAGCAATTGTCAAGAGAGTGTTTGTAACTCTCTCATTCCCAGCAAGGTGGTGTGGGATGCCAACCCACACTGCTAGGGAACTAGCCTTTAGGAGAATGGGAAACAAGATACCACAAATGTTGCCAGTACAGAAGGGACCAAAGGCAAGGGTGTAAAGCGTGGTGTACAGTATCAGGTAAGTGAGAAACAAAAAAATTTGTGTGGACCCCAAAGGGAGTCCATAACAAATGTAAGTCAGTTCTAAGAGGCTTGGGTTCCTTGGTCTTTAAGGGACCTGAGTGGCCCAAAGGTGCACCCAAAACCATTGTTATTTGTGATACTATATAGTGGCTAACGTAGTTTGAGACCTCCTTGAAGAGGTCCGCACCCAGGTTTTCCCAAGGAATCATAAATAAAATGTAAATATAACGGGGAAATTTATTGAAAAAAGTCAACCAACAAGGAATGTTGGTCACAAAAACCATATTTAAACAACGTCAGGGTAATTCTGGGTCTGCGGAAGCAGGTACAAGCCTTGATGCTCCAATAGGTAAGTACTTTCATCCAAATTGGTAGAATACACCAAAACTGTCTTCACTCAAAAAATTGATTGAAGTTGTATTACCCAAATGCATAATTTTATAGCTGGAATGGGCTTTGAACCCCCATTAACCAATCAACTAAATCAAACCATCTTCGTTCATTAAATAGCTCTTCCGTTTTATCATACTGGGCTGATACAAGGGGCTGGGCATTTTGCACCTCACTAGTACCAACTTGGGCATATTTGGCTTGTACCCAGCGTTGATCTAATGTGTGCTTGAGGTCAGGGAGGGCCTGAAGTTTCACCTTATAGGCCTCCTGCCGCCCAGCATTATCCTTGGGGTTGGTGCCTAATATCAAGTCATTCAACCATGACATTACACTCTCCTCCTTCTTGGGCTCCAATCACTCCAGGGGCGTTCACTAAGGATTTGTTTTTATGTGTGTGAGACAACTTCATAGAAGCAACGGCAGTCTTAGACTATGATCCTGCAGCCTCAGGAAATGATTATGGAATGCTTCGATCAGGTCTTGGACATGTACACAGTCATGTGCTGGCACCCAACTTTTCTCTGCAGCGTCAAAACCCTTCCAGGATACCAGGTACTCAAGCCTTCTTTTAACGCGGTGGGAGGCTACTATTTCCTCCACTTCCCACTCTGGCGCCCCATCCACGAGATAAGCCTCAGGAGTCTCATGTGGGGGCCCTTGAACAACGTCAAATTGCTCTCATGAAAGACAGAGAAGATCCAAAACGAAGAGGGAAGATCCAACTGGTATGAGGCATGGCCCAGCTTTCTAACAACGCAGTAAGGACCAATTCTCTTTGGTCCCAGCTTTTTGCATGGCTGCTTGATAGGGATGATACAAGCATCAAGCATCATGAGATCCCCTTCCTTGTATGCTGGACCTACTCATCACTTACCATTGGCGTTCTCCTTATATACTTGCATTGCAGCCTCCAAACTTGTAGAAACCACTGGTGGACCTTCTTGATAGTCTTATCAAAGCCCATCACACTTTGACTTTGGATCCACAGATGGGAGCCACATTAAAGGTGGGGTTAAAACCATGGTTGGCAAAAAAGGGGAACAACTGATCAAAGAATGCAAAGTGTTATTATAGCTAAATTGGGCCATGGGAAGGTAAGAGCCCAATCTGAATGATCCGCGGAGGTGTAACACTGCAGGAACTGTTCCAAGGACTGGTTCACTCATTTGGTATGCCCATCTGATTGGAGGTGATAGGCAGTTGAGCGTCAGGGGTGAATCTGAAGAGTTTTACACAACTCTTTCCAAAAGACAGAGATAAACTGGGGTCCCCATTCACTGATAATTTCTTGAGGAAACCCCATAAAGCGCAAACACTTGAATGACGAAGAGCCTGGCCACTCAGCCGCGGTTATTGTAGTTCTGCATGGATTAAAGTGGGCGAACTTCATAAAGCAGTCCACCAGCACCATGATGGCATCATAATCATCAGAAACGGGTAATAACCCAATTAAATCACTGATAGGGAGGTCCAGGGCCCTTCCGCCTTTTTTTACTGGTACCAACAAACTCACTAACGGTTGACGATTGGCTTTTCATTTGATTAGAGATCAGGCAACCTTTACAATACCGTCCCACTTGAGCAGTCAAGCCCTTCCAATTGTAGGTGCGTTGTATTAACTTCAAGGTCTTTGCTTATCCAGGATGACCAACGGTGATTCCATCATGATGTTCCCAGATGATTTCCAGGCGCAAGGGTTAAGCAGGAACCCATAGGCGCCCCTGAAACCACACCATCTCATCTTTACATGATAACCCCTGGATAAATCTCCCTAATTCAGAGCACTCTTGGCGAGAACCATAGTATATTTGGCTGATAACGGCTGAGAAAGAACTACCTTTCTGAACATACTACATTCCTCTGAATTTTCAAAAAGGTGCAAGCGCTGGCGTGTTGGCCATGGAATAGGGAAGTTGAGACAAAATCATATCCGGTGGAATCATCAGATGGGTGTTATAAACTTCTACTTCCTTCAGATTGGGAGCCAAAGCAGGGTTGCAGCTCAAAGCATCTGTCAAACCATTCTCCTTGCCCTTGATGAACTCATAAGAAAATGCAAATTGGGAAAGGGTCTCATGCCAACGGGTCTGCCATGAAATTAAGACATGAGGATCGCAGTAGTACAGTAAGGCACAGTGATCTGTACGTATATGCAGATTTTGGGAAGAGCCATGCAAGTGATGACGCTAATAAGTCAACGCCTCCACCACTGCTATTAACTCCTTGCCATAAACGGCGTAATTCAACTCTGGCAGAGACATTTTCTTAGAAAAATATCCCACCAGATGCTCTATCCCATCTTCGACTACTTGTAACAAGGCAGCCGTTATGACGAAGTTGGAAGCATCAGTAGACACAACGAACTCTTTTGCAGGGTCAACATGGCGAAGGATGGACGTGGACAACATGGTGCACTTCACTGCTTGGAAAGCATCCTCCAAAACAGGGGGACCACTGGAACATTTTTGCACCACTAGCCCTATATAAGGGCGCTGCCACTTTGGAAAGATTGGGTGTGAACTTCTTGAGGTATGTACACGTCCCAAAAAACTTCTCGATTCCTTTTTCCAATGTGGGGGTGGGCCACTCACGAATTGTCTTCTCTTTATCTGGAGTTATCAAATGTACTTGGACAAACACAAAGTTGCACAGAAAAGTGACCTGGGACTTGAAAAACTAACATTTAATGATCTTTGACATAAGGCGGGCTGCCCTTAACCTCTCCTCCACTTGACAAAGGTGTACTGCATGTGACTCATGATTAGGTGGAAACACCAGAATATCGTCCATGTAGGCAACCGCACATATCCCAGCAAGTCCCTTAAGATGACATCATTTCGGCGTTGAAATATAGCAGGGGCATTCTTAAGCCCAAAGGGCATGACCCAAAATTGGATAATCCCTTTTCTGGTACAGAATGCGGTTTACCACTCCTGTCCCTTCTTAATCCAGATCTGATTGAATAGATTTAGGCATTCCAGTTTGGAGAAGACTTTGGCTTTCATTACATAACGTGCAATCTGTGAATCCAAAGGGATGGGATGAAGGTCTGGTACAGTAACATTGCTTAGGTTCCTTAATCTACACGAGGATGTAAAGTTCTATTGGCCTTCTCCACAAAGTGAAGCGGGGAGCAAACTGGGGAGGTACGCTGAAAAATCGCGCCTTTGACTAATTGCTCCTTCACCCGCACATCTAAAGCCTCTTGTTCCTGAACAGTCAATGGGTAAATAGGGGAAGATATATGCACCAGATCCACAGCGAGCTTAAACTCACGATCAAAATCAGCTAATCAGGCAGTGCATTAGCTGAAGCTGCATCAAATGAAGATTCAAACCCCTCCAAACAGGAAGGTAAGGTAACCTCCACAGAGGGCTTCAGCAAAGGGGCAAGATTAAGAGTGTGAATATTGGGCCAATGGGGCAATTTGCCTTGAAAGTGGGCATCAGCCAAAGGAACAATCAGCTTTTGACTAGTTATCAAGGACAAGGAAAGGGTGTTTTCTTTCAAATTAGTTCTGACGTCAAACTTTCTTTACCACTCTATACCCAAAATAATGGGGAACAGGAGGTTTTTGATATCTTGGAAGTGGTCAGACAAGAGATAGGAGCCCACCTGGTAGTCCACTAACCCCATGATTTGCAGCGTGGGGATACCTTGAGAAGCCCCGCCTCTAACCATACCACCTGGCGAGTAACTCAACTCAAGGTAGTCAGCAAGGTCTTGGTCAATAAAATTTCCAAAGGCACCACTATCCACTAAAATAGTTGTGCTGAACTTCCCCAAAGGGGATGTAAGGGTAGCGGTCAATAAAAATTATCCAGGATGGGATTTATTTAAAGCAGAAAACGCCACCATCTCACCTGAAAATTCTTCCTCTGGCTTGAGCAAGCCTTAAGGGTATGTTTTTTAATCATAGAAGTGGAGGGATAGTTGGCCACTCTTACTACTAAAGCTATATCTCCTACCACACTTTCTGCAGGTGCATATACATTATCATATTTGAAACAAAGTTCTTTTTCTACTTACTGAGTGCTACGGATCATGGTAGGGGTCAAACGAGTGTTCTCAGGGGTAATATGTTATACAGGGATAAGGTCCTCATCCAAGCCATAAGAGCTAATAAACGGCTCATTTTGTAAAATATCATCCGCGTTTATAAAACGCGTTTTCAGGCTCTAGAAACCCCATACCTGCTCTGAGGGTTCGGTATGCATTGTTATCCAGGGCCATCACCCCCAAGCCCATAACGGATGCATCAGCTTTCACCTCAGAAATGCAGTGTGAAGGAAAACGTTATCCTTGTTCCGTTTTTAAATAAATTTGGGTCTGGACTCCCCCAGGCCCTCAATTTCCGTCGAGATGAGGAGGAAATCAGTGGATAGCTAGTCACGATTCAAGGAAATATCACTAGTTGCAGACGTGGTATTTATAGGGGTGACCATGGGTGACATCATTGCATTGGAATCATTTGAAACCTTTATTTTAGATTTGGGGCTAGACCCTGTTTAGCTTCAAATTCCGCGGAATTTGAAGGTTTAGAAGGATAAGATTCCATTATTGTGAGAGACGCGTGTGATTTTTTGGTTTCTGTATTCGTAAGGGCTGACCCAGGTGAAACCATGACAGCCAAGTTACCTTGACCCTTCCGGGTTGAGGTGAGGAAACCACCCCAAAGGGCTTCAATAAGATGATCAAAGTTGGAAGGGGTTGACTGCCAAATTGGGGAGTTTCACACAGAGAGGTACAAGGTAGATCAGAGAAATGACATTTTAATGACATCTGGCAATGGTAAGGCCTGGGCTTTATCACAAAATTTATTAAAATATAATTTCACTGGCTGACCATCTTAACACAGTGAAAAGAACTTGTAGAAGGTATGGATGGATGCTCCGTCAGGATGACGTTGCTCCAAGACATGCTCCAAACCCTCCACTGATTGCTTCAAGAGCAGATGTGTGCGGAACACAGAAAAAACCAAGATGGCCGCCTCTGGAGACAGCCAATACAACAAATTACTCCCCATAAAAGTGGATGGGAACCAGATAAGTTGTTATTTTCTAAAGACGTTTTTGGTTCAAGGGTAGCCAAGTCCTGTTGAATTTCTAAGAAAATCTCTGAAGAAGGTGGGGAATCATGACAACAGGATCACGAAAAGTTCAAGGCCACAAGGTATGAGCAGGAAGAGTGGACACTTCCCAGTTGGTAGTTGCAAAAATAACGTCAAGAAGCACCAAAACAAAACCAAATGAGAAAACTGTGGTGAGCACCATCATAGCAGTGAAAAAAGGCCAGCGCACCCAGTTTATGCATAAGGAAAGTCCCACAAGGATAATTCTGATGCACGTGTAATAAAAAGGTTATTTGACTAATGTCAAGAGAGTGTCAGTAACTCTACATTCCCAGCAAGGTGGTGTGGGATGCAAACCCACACTGATAGGGAACTAGCCTTTAGGAGAATGGGAAACAAGATACCACAAATGTTGCCAGTACAGAAGGGACTCAAGGCAAGGCTGTAAAGCGTGGTGTACAATATTAGGTAAGTGAGAAATAAAAAAATTTGTGTGGACCCCAAAGGGAGTCCATAACAAATGTAAGTCAGTTCTAAGAGGCTTGGTTGCCTTGATCTTTAAGGGACCTGAGTGGACCAAAGGTGCACCCAAAACCTTTGTTATTTGTGATATTATGTAGTGGCTAACGTAGTTTGAGACCTCCTTGAAGAGGTCCGCACCCAGGTTCGCCCAAGGAACCATAAATAAAATGTAAATATAACGGGGAAATTTATTTAAAAAAGTCAACCAACAAGGAATGTTGGTCACAAAAACCATACTTAAACAACGTCAGGGTGATTCTGGGTCTGCAGAAGCAGGCACAAGCCTTGATGCTCTAATATGCAAACACTTCCATCTGAATTAATAGAATACACTGAAACTTTCTTCACTTGAGTAATTGATTGTTGTATTCTACCTTAACACCTGATTTCGTAACTTGAACAGGTTTTAAACCCCCATCCCCCATTTAACTGAATCAAACCATCTTCGTTCATTAAATAGCTCTTCCGTTTTAACATACTGGTCTGATACAAGGGGCTGGGCGTTTTGCACCTCACTAGTACCAACTTGGGCATATTTGGCTTGTACCCGCGTTATTCTAAAGAGTGTGCTTGAGACCAGGGAGGGCCTGAAGTTTCACCTTCTAGGCCTCCTGCCGCCCAGCCTTATCCTTGGGGTTGGTGCCTACTATCAAGTCATTCAACTATGACAGCAATAATTCAATATGGGAATAACACTCAATAGTTGAATTGTAGGGCATCATTCAGAGCGGAACGAATTGGAGTTATTGGAAACTACAAAATGTATAAACACTGGAGAAAGAAAAGAATCGTTCTCAGCTGAAACAATTGGTTTCAAGTCACTAATACCAATTTTTTGGTCGCCAAACACCTGAGGATTACGCTGCTTAAGAAACTCAAGGCAATGGTACCCAACGAGATTTGGTGCCTAACACTTGAGGGTCAAACCAGTCTAGGAGCACAAATAATTACCAGCAGACAGCTGAAAAGTTGTGTGCAATTCTATCTATAAGAACCCCAAATTATATTCTACTAAAATCAGATAAAAACTTGATAATAACTTAGTTGTTTTAACATTATTCTTAAGAGAAGAGTGCAAGGATCAGATACCTAAGATTTTTACTATCAAGTCTCCGCTTGGCTCTGCATGAAGAGAATAGGGAAAGTGTTTCCTACTAGTGCCAGAACATCTTCAAGGCGAATAAGCACCAGTATTGCTTTAAACTTTTTACTTAACGTGGCTTTTGGAAATTAAACTCTGACAATAATCTTCATACTATTATTGCCCCAGTTACTCAAATTCAAGCAAATAATGAACGAAAGGATCCACGAATCTGTGAAGTTGAAATCTAGGGCCAGAAGCGAGCCGCTAGCCAAGCCAAAGATTTTAACGTTGGTGCTCACTACAGGGGTAGTTGAGTTGTCAAAAGCCAATTTAAATAACATTGTCTTATAAGGAAGAGCTTTGGAAGCTTTGGGCAGAACTACAGGCTGTCAATCAAATTGTGCCCAGCTTGGCATCTCAAGCCAATGTTAGTACATTAGATGAGCATATGATCAAGGCGGAGGAGACGCTTGAACAATTATGATTAGTGAATA